>PVKN010044021.1:0-10143 GCA_004027915.1 Capromys pilorides
ATAAGCATGTAAGAGTAGTCAAATAATTAAGCATTAAATTTTCATTTCAATAAACTTATAGAAATTAGCAATACAAATATCTTAGCTATCTTATATATTTCTCCTTTCTTTTCTCCTTTCCTCCATCCCAACTGTTCTTTCCTTTTGAGCAGCTTCTTTTCCTTTCCCAATGTCTATTGTAGCTTTCGGATTTTCTTTATTCCTTCAATTTCTTACACTAGGAAAACAATGCATTGCTTACGAATGTGAGTGTGATTGATTTTACCTGAGTGTGGTCTGTAGGAAAGGCAGGAATTTGCATAAAATTTCTATGTCTTCATCCTGACATTTAAAAGAAGACAGTATTAAATGTGAATACAAAATCCCAAATAAAAAATGTCTCTAAGTTTCAGAGACTGTGATTGGTGCATGCGTTCTATCACGTTGGCCACTAGAGGGAAGCGTTGCCCATCGAATGCAGCAGAAGGAACGCCGCGCGGTTCAGGTTGGCCCCAGAAGCCCACCCGCCAGGTGAACCTTCCTCCCGCCGGCGCTTGCTCTTTCTCCCTACCCTCCCCGTACCTACACCCTTTCGCTTCCCGAGTCTACCTATCTATAGACTAGGTAAGTTTTACCTTTAGAGGAAAGTCTCTGAATTTTTAGAAAATAATAAAAACAGCACGTTTAACCTTGTGAAAAGTTATCTTGACCTTGTCCAGCAACTCTCCCTCCAGAAGGTGCAGTCTCAGTTTGTTCTACACAGTTCTCTGGGATTAGATCCATTATCTGGGGAACAGGTGAACATTTTTAGCCAAGAGAGCAAGGAGCTTTGTTCCCTGCCTGTGCTGTTAGGTCTGCTGCAAGTTGCTGCAGAGGACTCTAGCCGGCCTCGCTGGGGGCCAGGACACTCCCCTTTCCTGAGCAGGCCAAGCTCTGTTCTGTGTTTCACTATTTTTTATTGAGCCCTTTTAAGAAAAACTACGCAATGGCACAGATTCACCAAGAGAAAAGAGAGAAATACGTGACAATATTTTAACTATAGCCTCACAGTATGGTAAAGGCAAGAATTCTAACTATAATGTATGAATTAATATGTAAAAGTGGTGCAAATTTGCTTTGCGGACTCTTCTTCCAAAGAGCCTTTGAGACATCATAAAGCAAAACCCAGTGGCTAGGAGCTGAAGGTAATTTATTCATTTAAAATATATTTATTTTCTCCTTTCATGTACTAGCAACCAGGAATAAAACTGAGCAAACAGAGACAGAACAAAAAAGAAATACAGAAACTATGTGCTGCGTGTGTGCATGTGTATGTTCAGAACTGGAAAGAATCTTAAAGATACCATCTCTGATAATCTTCATTTTACAGATGAGTAACTAGTGGCGCAGAAATATTGTCACTGGTCGAGAAATGAAACAGTTATTTCATTGGAGGACTAAAATTAGTTTTGCACAAGTGGGAAAACACCTATTATGTTTACTTAGCTTTCCGTGTTTGACGAAAGGAAAGAGAATAATTAGAGAGGGAGACTGCCTTTGGGTACTGATTTATTGAGAAAAAAATGATCCCATAGAGCCATCTATCACAGTAACACAGACCTGGAGGAACAATTACCATTTAAAAACCATTAAACCTTCGTGAAATTAAGCTATATGTAGTAAGCTGTATGCTAGTGGAAGGATTTCTATGTGGGGTCAAACTAACCCAAGACTATGACTTTGTTTAATCTGACACTGCACAAGGATAGAACCACAAAAGTCTAGAAGATGTTTAATCCTTTTACATATAGCACTGAATATCCACTCAGTCAAGATGGTGACTAAAACTCCTCAGATAAGACTGTTGCCCCCACTAAACTGTCTGGCCCATTCAGCTCTTTTTGTTTTTTAATATCGTGTTTTTGGTTCCTGAATTATCTGTTTCACTGTTTCAGTATCCACTTCTAGCTTATGTAGATTCCTCTTAAAAGAGAGAAATAGACTAGAACATAGGACCTGTTTTTGAAGAATAGAATTCAAAAACAAACGGAGAGATTTGACTGCGTGTTCTGTCTTTTCATTTGAACATGAACTCGTAGAGCTGGAATTGTATCTTGGATTTTTGGTTCTGCTGGTTACACACTGTGCTCAATAAAAATTAATCCATCAATCAACAGGACAGAAAACCCTGCCCTGCCAGCAGCGGTGCCTCCTGTTTGTCCCATACAAAGCCAATTAGAGTGTTAGGGCGTTGTAATGGAGACAAAGACTAAGAAAAATGGCAAAAAAAAAAAAAAGAAAAAAAAAATAGAAGAAACAAAAAAAAGTCCCTGGAAACATGAGGTAAAATATTAGAGTGGAAAAAATAAGTACCAGTGCAAAGCTACTGCGCACTTCAGTTCTCCTGCTGACAGGCCCTTTCAATCCAAGTCGCATTACAAAGGCGGCATCCTGAACTGCCTGCGTCTCCACACTGGGGCTGGGGCTGGGGCTCATCCTCCTTCCTAACAGCCTCGCCATGGTCTCTCACCACAGTCGTCCTGGCAGTTGTGTCTCCTACCTGCTGCACCATCAGTTCTGAGTTCTCTAGCTCAGCCATGCTATAATTTTGTCAACTCCTACCTCACACACTAATATACTTTTGTCCAATTAATTTGAAATCTAGAAGTTATAGCAAGTGAAGAAAAATAAGTTCTGAAAAACTGTTTAACCATGACAGCTTTTTTTTTTTTTTGGCGGTACTGGGGATTGAACTCAGGATCCTGCGCTTGCCAGGCAAGCGCTTATTCTGCTGAGCTGTCTCCCGGGCCCCATGACAACTTTTGAGTTAAAGTTTCTGCAGTTGTAGTTCTATGTATTTTAAATACAACCAGTTTTAGAAGAAATTCCTAGAACTCTAAGATGAAAAAGTGGACAATTTAAGGGTTAAAACCCTTATCATTAATGCTTTTCCTCATGGTACAAGACACTATATTTGTGGTTTCTATTTTATTTTATCTAAAAGCAACTATATATAATTTTTTAAAAGATTCATTTAGGCTTTCAAATAGCTCAGTAGATTAAAGTGCTTGCAAGCAGGCTTCAGGGGCCAGGGTTCCATCCCCAGGCCTGCCATGAAAGTCCTGCCCCAGGGGCATGCTGAGAGGGCAATTGAGACTGGGAGTGGTGGCACAAGCCCATAATCCCAGCTCTTGGGAGGCTGTAAACAGGAGGATAACTACAAGTCCAATCTAGTAGGGAGACCCTGAAAACCCTTCCCTAAAATAAATAAATAAAATAAGATTCATTTTATTATCAATTTCTGGGGTACCTCAAGTGACCTGGTGTTTGACTATTCAGAGAATTTGAAGCAAGTAAGAATTGTGAAGGAAGAGAAGACAGACTTGTCTACTGGCCAGGAGCATACACTGCATCGTGAATGGAGGAGCACAGCTCTGAGTCTGGGCAAAGATGAGAAACCCAAAGTGTAGATAATTTAAAGAAGAAAATAAAAGATAGATGATAGGAAACAGAGTGATAAACCTTTTGTAAATGGGAAGAAATCTAGGGATGGAGCGGGTTGAAAAGGAGGGCAAAGGACAGTGAAAGTAGCTGAGATATGTTATGTAGAGACCCCAAACCCCCAGAATAAGTGTAATCATTATGCACTGCCAATGCATACTAATAAATATACTAACTGGAAATAAGATTCTCTGATCTCTGCAAGAGCTGATGTAGTCTGGGCCTTGGCTTCATCCTCTTGCCAAAGACCTGTGTAGGAAGGGTTTGTACCGAGGGTGGGGCACAAGGCAGAGAGCAAGGATCGACTCTTAACTCTGAGCTCCCGGTGTGTGCAGCAGCAGAGTGCCTGGAGGTGCAGTAAGCCTGGCAGAGAGCACATGGAGGAAGCGAGGAGAAATCAGCAAAACCAAGAGGGAGGAAGGATGTGCTTTCCCTTCCATGAGGGAAAGCCGAGCTTGGGCCCAACTGAACGTCAGGTGATTCCAGGGGATCAGAGTAATGACACTGACAAGAATGCGTTAGATTTCTGAAGCCTACAGGCTGGATTTTAATTATTTAAAGTTAATTCCCATGTTAATAATAATAATAACAATAATGATGAAAGCACATGCTACATCACAGGAAAGGAAATCTTTCCTAATGTATCCATTTCTCTTCGGAAGTGCCTGCCCCATGGTTGTAGCGCTTTGTGGTGCTTTCTCCTCTGTGTCTGCTTAGCTTTGTGTGAGGAGACTGTACCTTTCTGCCTGGGCCTGCTTCTTCTCATGACAAGTGGGTGAATTATCTCTGCGCGCATGTTTAAATGTATTGTTGGGCTGGTGAAATAGCTCAGTGGACTAAGCACTTGCTTTGGCAAGCTCAGGGACCAGGGTTTGATCTGCGGTCCCACATGCCCCTCCAGCCCCGCCCCCGAGAAGTGCTGAGCTGGCAAATGAGTCTGGGTATGGTGGTGCACCACTGTAATCCCACCACTGGGGAGGCTGAAAATAGGAGGATCACTACAAGTGTGAGCTGTGTAGTGAGATCCTGTACCAAATACATAAATGGAAAACAAAATAATAAAAGCATTGTTAGTTTTAACTAAGATCTCTGTATATTCCATGAATGAGTCGTCAAAGCAGAATGCATTGAGAGAAGAAAGCATGAGGGAAGAGAACATGAAGATGAGAGTAGATATAAAATCCATCCCAAGTAAAATCTATAACAAAGCTGTCAAGAGAACTGGGCGGAGGTATTCCTCCAGGAATGACCGTTCTGTTCCCCAGTAAGGGTCAGTCAGTGTCTCAGTGTGGTCCTCCCAGATCTGACCTGCTGTGAAGATAAGCAGCACCTGGCTACCAGGGTTTGGGATGTGGTTTCCAAGGCTGCAATTTGCTGTCTTCTTCCTTTCTGACTTGATTGTCTTCTTCCAGTGCCTTCAGTGCACTTTCTCATGTCTGAGTCAGCGCGTGATCTACGTCTCCACATGGATAGAAATCAGTTGAGTAGACCACTGTGACTAGGACCTGGTTCAGGCTGCCTGATGGCCTGTTTCAACTCCCTGCTCTGCCATTTGCTAGCCAAGCGGCAAATCACTATTTATCACCATGTTTCAGTTGTATAGTTACTGCCTACCAGCTGGCTCCACTCCTAACTCCAGCACTCTGGGAGGCTAAGGAAGTAGGAACACAAGTTTAAGCTCAGTTTGGGCAATTTACTGACTAGGGAGACATTGTCTCAAAATAAAAATAAGAAAGGACCAGTGTGAAGGACCAATGTTCAATTACCAATATTGGTTACAAAATGATCACTTACCTCCAGGGATGTTAGATGGAAATGAGTAATCTATGAAAGGTGTTTAGAATAGTACCGGGTACAGGGTGAATCTGATATTATGGCGCATTTGTTGTGATGGTGACTCATATTTCTGGTACACACACACACACACACACACACACACACACACACAGGAGTGGGCACATAATAAGAATCCAATGAACCAGCGAATTCCATCCTCCTGGCTATACTAATGGACACAGAGATAAAACAGTGACATAAATTGACCCAGTCATGGAAAATCACAGAAATTTGTTTAGAACAGCAGGGAAAGAATTTCATATTTTGCTTTGTTTTGTTTTGGTTGAAAAAGGGTTGCACTATGTAGTCTAGGTTTACCATGAACTAGAAATATAGACCAGGCTGCCTTTAAATTTAAGATCTTAGCCAGGTGTGGTAGTGTACACCTATAATCCCAGCACTTGGGAGGCTGAGGCAGGAGGATTGATGTGAGTTTGAGACCAGCCTGGGCTACAAAAGTGAGCTCAAGATTAGGCAGAACTGCATAGCGAGACCCTGTCTCAAAAAGGCAAAAATAAATAAATAAATTTAAGATCTTCCTGCCTCAGCCTCCTGAGAGCTAGGATTATAGGCATGAACTAGCAGATCCTATTCTCTTTGTGTTAGGTAACAGGATATACTTCTGGAGCTACTTGGTCCTTCCACATGGTGCTAATGAATCTCAGACTAATGCTAAAGCAGCACCAAATGACAGAGAAACAAACTGAAGCTGGAAGATTTCATGACTCCAGTCAGTCTTGAAGCCCAGGATGAATCCTGCCAAAGTCAGTTTGCAGCAAGCAAAATCAAAAGGGCTGTCATTAACTCAGGTCCCCAGATGATAACCATTTCCTTTGCTTATCGAAATCTAACCTGTCCTTTGAAACAGTGCAAAAATCACTCTTGATGAGAGAAGGGATCCCTTTTCTAAAGTCTCACAGCATCTACCAGCGGCACCATCTATTAAGCATTTATTATGTTGAATTAGAAAGTGAATCTTTGAGGCTGGGGAGACAGCAGGCAGCATAAACACCTGCCTGGAAAATGCAAGGTCCCAAGTTCAATCCTTGCTGCCACATGCTGTGCTGGTCCTGAAACTGGGCTTGGTGGCACATGCCTGTAATCCCAGCACTAGGGAGGCTGAGACAGATCATTATGAGTCTTCGGAACTCCATCTAGAGGGACTGGGTAGGGAGGGAGCTGCATAGGGAGACCATATATATATGACAGACAGACAGACAGACAGACAGACAGACAGACAAAAAGAGAATCTTCGTTGATGCCTTCATTGCCAGTCTTGATTCCATGTTTTACTCCATGTCTCACTCCTTGCCGATCCCCTTGGCCACTTGGGCATGTTGGCTTTATGGCAAGCTTACCAGAATTTGTTTAATGAATTCCTTCTGTCATTTCACATTCATCAGAAGAGGACAAAGGAATGTGAGCAGATGAATACATGAAGTGTGTGGAGATGGGACAGAATGGGGTTAGGTTGTTCACAGAGGAAACTTTCAAGGAAAGAGCCCAACCCCTTGTCAGGCATGGGCATGGATACTTTGATGAGCAAGGACTGGCTCTATTTTTCAAACACTATTTCCCCACGCTTGGCTCTGTGCCTGACACATTGTATATGCTCAATAAATACTTGTTGAATGAGTGCTGCATCTTATAGGCAGGAGACTTAGATCAATTAATGAAGCCCTACTGCCATGTAAAGGAAATTAAATGAGAAAAGAATTGCTTGTTCTGTGAAGCCAACACCTTCTTCCCATTATCCTGAACCCTTTCTAGCATCACCTCATTTCTCCAAATTACAAGAGTAAATAAAGCCATTCCAAGAATGACAAATGAGGTGCAATGACTGGGGCATGTTTGGAATTTCCAGCTTTGCAAAAAAACTGGTGTAGATTTCAGATACAACAAAGAAAGGCTTGCTGCCATCAAAATGAGGGCACGGAGGGATACGAAAGCTGAATCACAGATTGAGAAAAACCACACTACACTGGAATGTTTGGGGTACACATAGAGAATTCTGAGTTTGGGTCATTTAAATTTTTGTTACATAACGTTGTGTGACATGAGTTCTATATTAGCTTTCTGTATTATACTTTGGACAAATTATAAACCACTTTTCCTTTAAACTACTTCGTTGATAATATCAATATATGATCTCCTTTTCTAACAATATTCTTCAAGTATTCATCCATTGTTTACATAAGCAAATTATCATGCTAGACATTTTTATTCTGTCAATGTTTCCTCAAAAATAGTTGCTCTTCTCTCATAAACTCTAAATCATACAGCCGATGCCTTCAGGAATTTCATCCCAATCCACCTTTACATAGGTGAACAATCCATGTAAGGCTCAAATCCATTTACCTTTGCGTAGTTACTACCTATCGCCTTTGCTTCACGTCTTTGTACTTCTGAATTTTTCTCTGCATTTCTAAATGTGCTTTCTTGTAGGTGACATTCTTTACTCACTCAGCCCGGAGATGTGATGTCCTTCCGCAAATCCTCATGTATTCTGCTCCAAGGAGCCCTCACTCACTCAGGTGTGCCACCACTCACCTGTGCCACAACCATTGCCCTGCATTTCTAAGTCCAAACCGTCCTTTGAAGTGCAGTGCATACTTCACCTTAATGGAAGAGATGCCCTCTTCTGTAAGTTCTGTGAACACCTACCATCTGTACCATCTTTTCAGGGTTTGTCCACTCACTTTAGGAAGTTACTCTTTCCTAATGCATTTGCTACATATCTTAAATGCTGTGCATTGACTGTACTTTACTCCATATTTCACTCTTTGATAGTCTTCATAGCCACTTGGCATGTGGGCTTTGGCCATAAGCTTACCAGACACTTTTTTCCCCCTTGAATTTCTTTTGTCTCTTGTGTCCTTCAGAAAAGGACAAAGAAATGTAAACGATGAGTAGGTGAAGTACTTGGAGTAGAATGGTCTCTATTATTAATTCCATGGATTGGTTCAACATTCCATGTAAATGTGTTTTATGGCCATTACTCCACATTCTGTGGGCAAAATGATACTTTTTGGACTTCTCGAATTTTGCTTTACACATAACATGGATTATTTCAGTGATAACTATAGTAATAACTGAAGTAATGCATAGCCAAGGCTTTGTACTATTCATGCCTGGGAGGTTTTGTGCTTTGTTCTTTTATTTTTTATTAGCAGATGTTTACAGTACATAATGATCACATTCACCAGGGGAAGCTGGTACATACATGTAATACATTTAGTTCTTTTTATTTACCCTTCCTCTTTCCTCTGTTTCTGGTCTCTAGATGCATCTATTTTCCTACAGATGACTTAAGCTTATCCTTCTTTATGACAGAGTCATGCTCCGCTGCTGTGTATAAATACCACACTTTCATTATCTATACATCAGTTAATGAACATAGAGGCCTCCTCAAGGCCTGGTGATAAGTGCTTATGCACATTTTAGTTACCACAGTATCCCCACTTTATCTTGAGCACCATGGTTCAAAGTTCCCTGTTGATTCTTAAAACTACCAATGGCATCAAATCCTATACTGTTATTCCTACACTTAGAGACATATGATAGGCACAGTGAGAGATGTTAGTAACTAATAATAACAGTAACCAATACTAAAATAGAACAATTGTAGCAGTGCACTATAGTAAAATCTGTGTTACCGTGCTCCTTCTCTTTCTCAAGAAGTTGTATTATATTGTACTCACCCAGGGTTTTTCTGTCATCATTTGATTCACATTTTTCATCTTTTCACATAAAGGGAACATTTTACAGCTTCTGTGGTCCATCTGAATTGCTACCGTTATTAGACTCACATGTTGAGGCTATTATTAAGTAAAGCTGGTACCCTAGGTGGGTACTAGCACTGTGATACTGATAACCTAGGTGGCTGTTGAGTGACCATGAGTCAGTAGCATGTGTAGTCTAGTAGATGTGCTAGACAAAAGGATGATTACTAAGACTGTGAGAAGGAAAAGGACAGCACAAGACTTTATCATACTATTCAACTAAAAAATTTAATTATGTATGTATGTATGTACGTATGTATGTATGTATGTATTTATTTACTTATTTATTTATTTGGTACAGGGTCTTGCTACACAGCTTAGACTCATAGTGATCCTCTATCTCAGCCTCCCTGGTATTAGGATTAAAAGAGTGTGCCACCATGCCTGGTTTCAGTGACTGGCACAGTGGTGCATTGAACCTGGGCCCTTGAGATTGCCAGGCAGGGGCTTAGACAGCCAAACTATCTGCCCAGCCCTATCATGCTATTCAAAATGGCAAATTAAAACTTCTGAATTGCTAATTTCCGGAAATTTCCATGTAATATTTTTGTACTGTGGTTGACTGTGGGAAACTGAAACTAGAGAAGCATAAATGGATAAAAGGAGACTTACCTAACACATTTTTTTTTTTTTTTTTTTTTTTGTGGTACCAGGGATTGAACTAAGGACCTTGTTCTTGCAAGGCCAGCACTTATTTTACTGAGATATCTCCCCAACCCCAACACATTCAAATTTATAAATACTACTCATAATCAAAGTAAGTTAGAATTTCTTTCCATTTTTTTCTTTTTATAAACATACGGCTCTAAGATTTGTAGCCTGTTGAGAGACTCATAAACCAAAAAGCAAAAACCTAAATGATCAATAGAAAATTGAGAATGGGATATGAGTAAGTTAATGAATAGTTACTAAGATGTGAGAAAATATCCATCTTACATTAGAAGTACGGATGTGAAAGTTAGAATGAAACTCTATCTTTCACCTATGAGACTAATATATAAAAATTTAAATTGTCAGTGAACAGTACAGGGAAATTTGTGGAGAAATGAGAATGTATACTTCATTT
>PVKN010044022.1:0-10145 GCA_004027915.1 Capromys pilorides
AATTGAGGCCATCTCCATTTGTAGTTATAACTGATATGTATTGGCTTATCTTTGTCATGTTATTTTTCTGCTGTTAGTTCCCTACTTTTCTCCTCTGTTTAATTGCTTGCCCTGTTTGTTTGTTTGTTTATGTTGTTGTTCAAGGAATTGCGGTCATTTTGATCTTTTTCTGGAAAATCTTTCAGTACTCTTTGTAGGATTAGATTACCATTCATGAATTTCTTTAGTTGCTTTTGGTTATAGAAGTATTTTACTTCTCTATTAATTTTGAAAAGTAGTTTTGCAGGATACCTCAATCTGGGCTGAAAGTTGTTTTCTTTCAGGACTTGAATTACTTCACCCACTTCTTGACTTGACCGTGTTGAAAAATCTGCTCTGATTCTTATGAGCTTTCCTTTAATAGTGGTCTGTTTTGTTTAACAGCTTCCAATATATTTTTCTTGTGCTAAATTTCTGGAATCTTGATTATTATATGTCTGGGTATAGACTGATTTTAGTTCATGCTATTTGGAATTCTATATGCCTCAGTATTCTGTGTGTCAGATTCTTTCCCCATGCTTGGGACTTTTTTTGCTATTACTTGTGCAAATAGTCTTTATTTAATTCGCGTTGACTTTTTTTTCACTGACACATATCAGTCTTATGCTGCTCAGCTTTGGGTTATCTTATAGCTGAATTATTATTTCCTGGTTCTTTGTTACTTTTAAGAGATCTTTCCTTTCCTGTTTATTAGCTGGAAGAATGTCTTCATGGTCTGAAAATCTATCTTCAGTTTCATTCAAACATTTTTGCCAGTTTTTAATTGAATTTTTAGCTTCCCAGATATCTCTTTGCATCTGTGTGTACATTCTGTTTCTTTCCTGTATTTTTCATTTAAGACTTCCATTGTTTTTTGTGCTCTATTTTTATCAATATCTTCTCTAGATATGCTCAGCAATTCTTTAATTGTGGTTATCATTTCTTTTTTTACCTGAGAAATAATTTCTGATCTGATTTCCTCTGTACCAATCTAGAGTTGTTTCTTTACTTTAACTCCAATCATTTCAGAGGTGTGACTTCTAATTTCTTCTATGCCGAAGTCTCGTGGACTTGTTCTGGGTGGACTGGGGCATGAGATTCATTTATTCCTTTGTCTTGTCATTTTCCATTTCAGAAAGAACTTTTTATTTTGATTTCTATGATAATCTTTGTGAAATTTTGATAGTAGGTAGCTGTATCACTATTATGAAGGCCTTCTAGGAAGAGTCTGTTCTTCAGGGATATCTTCTCTGTATTGGAGATTCTTAATTAGTGTCTGTCCCAAGATTCTGCCTTCTCAATTAATTGAGAGTAGGATATTGGTTCACATTTGGCTTTGTCCTCTATCTTTAGGTATAGGGCTTTGGTGAGATTATTACCCCAGTGCTTCACAATATTGTTACCTAAGGGAGAATAAGTGTTAAAACAGACATTATATCCTAGCTACAGTGGTACAGTTAGCAGTAATAATAACATTAAATAAAATTTACAGATTGACAAACTTTTTTTCAAGGTATAAAACAAAGATTTTATACTTTAGATGATAAGAGCAAAGTCTGTAGTTATACAACAAAATAAATTGTAAATTTGGAGTTCGTATGCAAAATGTTTCCCCTTGTTACAGTAGATTTACCCTTTGTTCCTCTGGCCATGCCAACTGCCAGGTTCCAGGTGCTTCACTTCATATAGGGTTATGGGCCCTGTGTCTGAATTCCTTTGGGCCAGCTAGTTACCTGTGCTGTCCCCATTTCTCTGGCCACACTAATTCACCAGAGTTCTCAGCACATCTACACTGGTCCTCCCTGGAAAATGGTCTGAGTACCTGAGTTCCTCCTTCCAAACTAGTTTGCCAGAGTTTTGAGCATCTCTGCTCCCTATTTGAAAATGAGCCTGGTACCTGGGTTCCTCCAGCTGAGTTAATTCTCCAGAATTCTCCGCATCACCGTTCTACTTCCTGCTGGAAAATGAGGCCTGTTTTTGGTATTTCTAAGTGTGAGTCTTTTGTGTAGTTTTGTCTAGTATATTGTGAGTCCTTTTAAATTAAAAGTTAAGTTTTTCTTTGACTCAGAGAAATTTTTATTTTATTTCTTTGATCTTATAACCTAAGTTTTATGTTTTTTTCTTTTATTTTCTTCTAGTAAGTTTTCATAAAGTCTTTGTCAAAGACTGAAGTTTAGTAATTATCAGAGGGAAGGAGAGCTGTTCTGCTACATATGAAATTCCTCCTCGGGAGCAGATTGTTTGCCAACACCAGGTTCTCCAAAAGCATGTTTTGCATGACAGATGAGAGGATGACATTTTTACCACACCCAATGTCTTAGAATGAAGGTCTGTCTTCATCCTATCCTTGCTGTGGCAAATGACTGGGGTCTGCATGCACAGTCATACAACCACTGGGAAGGCAGAATGCAGACACTGGCTATCCCATCTCAAACAAACTTTGAAGAAGCTCAGTGACACAAGTGCCTACCTGGCAAGTGCAAGGTTGTGAGTTCAAACCCCAGTCCTGCCAAAAAAAAAAAATGAATAATGAATATTCATGCATTAGTTGCGGTGTTGAAATAGGATAGCTTTTATTGTTTTCGAATCCTACTAAGGAGCTGGGGGAAAGTATCACTGAAGATTGGTGGACTCTGTACATAGATGTGAAGTGTAATTCAGAGTGTTTGCCAAGCTATGCATTCTTACTGAAGGTGTGCTACATCTTGATATAGTGGTCTTTTGCTGATTCATATGAAGCTATTATGTAATTGATTGTGTGTGTGTGTGTGTTTGAAGGATTGCATTTACTCAAAGATACTCTGTTTTTAATAATGTCTACAAAGATTCTGTATTGAGCCAGCATAAATCATGGGATTAGGGATATAGCAGAAAGTTTCTTAGAGTCACAGAAGCCAAGAAAATGATAAACTAGAAAAAATTTGAAAACTGAAAGAAGAACGTTATGTTACTAATTCTTTAATCCTATTCTGGCTTCACCTATTCTGCAGTTTCCGTCCAAATTGTGCTGTGGGTACTTGTTCCCTATCTTAGTTATTTTCTCCTTGCTCAGGTATAGTGCATAACACATACAGGTAGACTAAAGATTTATTTTTATTTATTTGTTTTTAATGTATTTAGTACGGGGCCTACAGGGTCTCACTACACAGATTGGACTCCTGGTGATCCTCCTTTTTTCAGTCTCTCAAGCACTGGGATTACAGATGTGCACCACCATGCCCAGCCTCAGTCATGTCTCAGCATGCCCTGGGGGGTGGGGCTGGCACAGCATGACAGGGATAGAACCCCAGTCTCTGTGTCTCAAGATTTATTTTTAGCTCAGAGATTGTAGAGATTTCAGTTGGCTGACTCCAAAGGAGGAAGGTAGAGATGCACAGTGGAGGAGAAACAGTCCATGGTTGGTCAGGCAGAAAGCAAGAAGCAGCAGCATTTGTCTTCCCTTTTCCTTTTATTTCATTCAGGATACAAGTCTGTTAGTTGGTGCCACACAGGATCGGCCTTCCCGTTATCCACACTCAGAACTGTGCCAATTGAAGCAGTAAAGTAATTTAGTTATCACCCTTCGTCCATATTCATATACCCTAGATCCAACCATCCTTGAAAAAAATCACATATGAGTACATAGGGCTTTGGAAGGGACATCTAGATACAAATCGTGATACTCTCTATCAGGATATTTTAATATATCTAACTTGGAAAAGAACTAATAAAATACTATACTATGCTATAATATAGATAATACACATATATAACATATATATAATATATTATATATAACATAAGAAATCTGTATAGTTCAGTGAAGTTATAATTATCTCTTTTAATGGTTTATTGTAAAAGTTAATAGTAAAAGGAGGGAAGCAAGTATCTACATATTAGATATTAGAAGCGAATATGTCTACTCAAGGTACTCAGAAAGAGAGCATGGTATCTCATTCTGGCTTGTAAGGCTTGTCATCTTCCCAAATGTATTAGGACAAACAATTCTATGAACCACAAAGGCATGGGAGAAATACAGGCACTTTGCCAGCCTTGCTTCTCAGTTGGCTGGGACCATCCTGGTTGCCACTAGTAGTCCAGGTAGTGAGATTTATTTGGAGATGAGCTCCATACATTATCCATATTGCTGTACTGTTTTTTTATTCTTCCAGATGAGCTTTTCCATGAGTCATGAGACCCTATACTTGGCAGTGAAACTGGTAGATCACTTCCTAATGAAGGTACTGTGCAGGAAGGACAAGTTGCAACTCCTTGGTTCTACTGCCTATCTAATTGCAGCAAAATTTGAGGTGAGTCTTGAGTTCTTAAGGTGTGGAAGAACCAAGAATTCCATTCAAAACATTAATACATACATGTATTTATATGCACATACATATATACTCATATACATGTGTACACATAGTGTGTATATGTATCTATCTGTAAGTATCCAATTTTGTGTGTATATATATATATATATATATATATATATATATATATATTTTCCTATCAAAATTTTAACTCAAAACTGTTGCTTGCTGGCAGTAGTGGTATGTTTTCTGGCATCAACTAGATTCTTCCATTTCCCCTTTGAAGAGATGTTATATATACATATCCCTAATTAAATGGATAGTTCTTTTAAAAACTTCTTGCCACATGATTATCTTTACCTTCTCCTTTCCTTGTTGTACCAACTCTGTCCCAATTTAGTGGTGCCTTGATCTGCATATATAACAAAGCATTTCCAAACTAGGGTGCTAAAGACATTCAAGAGAAAATAGCTTGGTAGAAAATTCAAAGAGTCTAAGTGGTCCAGGTTAAGTGGCTATTTGTGAACTAGTGATAATAAATGCCAGTAGCTGGTCTTTTCTTCATGACTATAATCCATCTAGATTAGTTTTTTTTATTCTTTCCCTTTTCCTAGTTATTGAATAATCTTGTTAAACTCCTCCCTTTTTCTTCAGTTATGATGATTATCTGAAAACTTAGGATTTGAGAGCACAGAGGCATCAAATTTTGTAAAGGAGATCAAAGAATTTTAGAACTGTGGTTTTAATTGTGAGCTGGTGCTAAGCTTAGATCTAAAATATCCCCAAATGTCTCACATTTGGATGTGGGCACAGTCAGTATGTGTGGGTCACTGGGAGCGTGACTTGGAAGGGTATATTATCATTCCTGGCTCCTAGCATCTCGCTCTGCTTCTTTGATGACATACACTGAACAGTTTTCCTCTGCTGTGATGTATTGTCATATTATTTCTTGGAAGCCAGATGGCCATGAACTTAATCCAATGAAATTTTGTGCCAAAATAAACCAAAATAAATCTCTCTTCCTTTAAGTGTGGGTTTTTGGTACTTTTCCCCACCAATAGGAGAGTTATAAATAGAGAAAATTGACAATAAGTGTGAGATCATTGCTTTGACTGGACCTCATGATGTAGCTTTAACGTTCTTGAAAATGGTTTGTGAGAAGGTTGGAAAAGATTTGGAGACATAGGCTAGAGACGTCCTGAAATTATATAAGCAGAGATTGATGGCAAATTATGATTAAAGCTAGAGAGACCAGAATACTAACAGGCATGTGGACAGTAAAGGCCAAGTTCAGGAGGTTTCAGTTTGGGATGAGGGCTCCATTGGTAGATTAGAGGCCATGTGTGTTGCACTTTGGCACAAATTTTGTCTACATTAGGTCCAAGTCCTGAGATCTTGTGGGAGATAGAGATTAAAGGTACCAGACTAATATGGCAGAAGAAATTTTAAGGTAGATCCAAGTCTAGGCTCTGGCATAGATACTACTGGCTGGTTTTAGCCAGATCTATAGTGACAATCAGAAGCAAACTGGGGAGCTGAATGATTTTTTAAGAATTTAGTTACATTTTACATATACATGATAATAATATTCATGATGGGGAATTTGTATATATACATGCTATTATTTATAAATTTGCAGTTTTACCAGAAAGGAATTGCTTGCAAAGTTGGGATAAATTAAAATATGATTGCTAAAAAGTTTAATATTAAAAAGAAGCCAAGTATTTGGTTCAGGGACAAGACGAATGATATTTTAAAAAGTAACTCAGAAATCAGGAAGACCCTAACTATCCGAGGTTCAGTGATGCAAAACTATAAACTTCTCATTTGAGAAGAGTGTCCATGGAATGTCTGCTTACTCAGGGCTGCCCAGGGAAGTACATCCCAGAGTTCAGGTGTCTAGGCACTCTGAAACTGCCATGACCAAGATTCATGGGACGGTAGCTACTGCTCAAAGTGCCTCATTTATATGTTGCTTGGTTTTCAGGCACCCAAAATGTAAAAGTTCACAAAGGCAAGGCTACTACCCAGATTTCAGAAGAAGTTCTAGAGGGCCAGGCAAAAATTTGTGACAGTCCCATTCCCTATCAGGAGCTCATCGAAGGGCAGTGCATAAAGCTGTGAAACTGAAGGTACAGTGGAGACCCTAGGAAGTTGGAGATGCCAGGAACATGGAACATTATGGAGAAATGCTGATGGCAATGAGTTAACCCAGCCTAAGAGAGAAGCTGTGTCACTGCAACCAGTGACGCCATAGGAGCTGGGCTGACTAAGCTCTTTGAAACTCATAATGCACCAAAACCTGCCACTGGTGCTGAACATGCAGCTATAGAATTTAATGCTTTATCTGCCTAGGTTTTATCTTTACATTGGTGTGATTTGTGTCAGTTTCTTTATTCCTTCCTTTTGGAATGTGGATATTTACCCTGTGCTGTTGTATGTTGAGAAGGGCTCAACTTTCTGATTTTTCTAGAGGCTCATAGCTGAAGAGTTTGCTTTTAGTCTCAGAAGAGATTTTTTGATTTGGACTGTTCAGCAGTGCTGGAACTACTAAGACTTTAGCAACTCTTAGAGATGGACTAAATGAATTTTGTTAAGACATGAAATTTTGGAGGGTCAGAGGTAGAACATTATCGTTCAGATCTAAAATATTCCCACAGTGTATCACTTCTAAAGGTATGGCCTAGTTGAAAAGAGTGTATCACTTGGTGCATGACTTGGAAAGGTATATTCTTGTCCCTGTCTCCCCGCTCTTCTCTCCCTGCTTTCTCATTGTCATGTGTTGTATAGCTTTCCTCTGCCATGCTATTCTGCTCTGCCCTGTTTCTGCCTTAGAGCTGAGTATGGACTGAATCCACTGAAACTATGTCCAAAATGAAACTCTTCCCTTTTTACTTGTGAGCGTTAAATCTTTTGTCCCAGCAATGGACCGATCTTGCCTGTGGCAATGAGATCATACACTGGCATCCTCCCTCCTTCCTCATCTTTCTCCCTTACTCCCTCCCCTGCCAGAACTCTTGTTACTTCCCTCTATGTCTGTTCCTTCCACTTCATCCCCCCATACCTGCTCATGCTTCCTTCATGCTCATGCTCATGCTCATGACTTATCCCTGGAAATATCCCATACCTTAGCCTCAGGATTGAGTCCTGGTCAATAGAAAGAGAAAGAGAGAATAGAGGAAAAAGAAAAGGAAAGTGAGGGGGGCACTTCATAACAGATATTAAAACCAGAATCTCTGTCCTCTGCAGGCCAGAATGAAGGGCCCCTGCTAAATCCTGTGGAGGACGGATGTCTTCCTCTCATAGAATTGAAAAATACCAAAATATTTTTATTAGGGAAATTTTGGAGGTGGGATGAGTAGAGAAGAAAGGAAGGAGTACCATATGAGCCTGACTAAGTACCTTACCCTCATTGGACCTCAGTTTCCTTTTCTACAGTGCTAGTTTGGTCCAGTCTGTTATGTAAAACTGTATGAGGAGAGAGATGGAGAGAAGAGAATCAGGGGTTTTCTTACCTCCAATGGACTCCTGAAATCCAAGCTTCAATCTCTAGAGGACAGGAAATGGGAAAACACTCTCAGAACACTGAACCTTTAACTCTTAGTACCTTCATGTCCTGCCCCATGTACATTCTCCTCATCTTTGGCTCCCTCTGATGAGAAAGTCAACTTAAAGGGGGAAAAGTTTACTTCCCCCTTGTAGTTTTGGAAATTTCAGTCCATGGTCAGTTGGTTCCATTGCTGTGGTCCTAAGATTAGACAGAAATGTCATGGCATAGGGAATGGCAGAGGAAAACTGTTCACCTCATGGAAGCCAGAGTGAGAGAAAAGGAAAGACCCGAAGAAGAAGAGGCTGATAGTATGATATCTATATCTATATCTATATCTATATCTATATCTATATCTATGTCCCATCTCTTAATAGCACATTAGTTCACTAATGAGTATATAGTTTTCATCATTCTATCACCTCCCAAAATTCCCACCTCTGAAAACATGAGATTTTTGGAGGGACATCTTAAATGTAATCTATAACATTTTGCTTTCCTTCTTCCTCCAGAACAGACCATAAATCTCAAATTCCTGATTCTCATTAGGAGGGAAGATTGCTGCTCTCAAGCTCTGTGACCCATATGTTGCTTCTGGTACTGTAAGAATCCAAACCATTAGGCTATTTCTGCTCTCTGGTAGTTATACAGCAGGCCTCACTCTCATTTCTCTGGTTTTGTTTTACTGTTGAAGCAATCAAATCAACCTGAAGATGGCCTTCAGAGCTTCCCCGAAAGTATGTGATAGGCAATGTGGTTGCCTCCTATCCTTCACCCTTTCCTTCTGCCTCTCATCTATAAACAGAGAGGATAGAGCATTTTGCATGGCTATGACTGCTTCTCCTCTCACCCTCAGGAGATCATTCCACCTGGTGTGAGTGACTTCCTATATATCTGTGAGGATATGTATCAACGACACGAGATGCTTGGTATGGAAGTCAAGATCCTGCAGACTCTCAAGTTTGACATCAACATTCCAGTTGCCTATCATTTTCTGCGTAGATATGCTATGGTAAGAGAAAGGTGGAACAGAGAAAGGTGGAACTTGTTTGCTTTTCTCCTTCTGTGTTAGTCATCTCTATCCAGAAAGGCTGCTGATTTCCTAACCTGAAAGTTGGCAGTGTAAGTTCAGTGTGGTGGCAGAGTCCTA
Organism: Capromys pilorides; assembly: GCA_004027915.1. NCBI lineage: Eukaryota > Metazoa > Chordata > Mammalia > Rodentia > Capromyidae > Capromys > Capromys pilorides. The sequence goes on from PVKN010044022.1 coordinate 9,005, forward strand.
TAATCTCAAAACTCTGAGAGGCTGAGGTATCATATGTTTGAGCTCAACTTGACCTACTGAGATCCTATATCAAAATTTAAGGGGAAATTCTGGGGATGCAGTTCATTACAGATGCTCTTGGTTCAATCCCCAGTATTGAAAAAAATGATGACTCTGGAGTAGAAGAGTGCACATTGCATATTTCCGTAATGTGCTCTAAGATTTTTGGGAAAAGACAGAGGTGGTGGGGGAAATTGATTCTTTGATCAAGTAAGAGTACATAAAAAGTTTTGGAGAAATTCTGAGAATATTCACTTTCTTACTTGAGTATTGGTTGCAGAGGAGGCTACATTAAATTATTATATCCTACAAGTGTGTGTTGTGCATTTTTCTCAAGATGTATGCTACATTTTTTTTCAAACAAGAAAAGGAAAAAGGTTATTTTAGAGGATGGAATACTTCCTAGGGTAGAATGAGGTTCAAAGTCGCAGTTGGGAAAGAAACTTGGACTTTTCCAAGGATAGCTTCTACTGAAAGGGAGACAGGAGGGGGGAAATTTGATAACTTATTTTCAAATTCTAATGATTACAAATTTCACTATTAGTTTCAAAATCTCTCTGTAAGGAGGATTGTAGGACTCACCTCTGTAGGATGAGTCCAGTGTCAGGAGAGGTATATTATTCATGAAAATTTTACATTAGGAATGGGATAATTGAAGATGGAGTCTTCTACCTGGTACTAGTCTCTGAATTTATTATTGAACAAGCTTTTTTGCTGTCTTTAGTGTCTCTGTGTGAGCATGAAGACTCTGACCTTGTCTAGATTTATCTGTGAGATGACTCTGCAAGAATATGACTACGTCCATGTTAGGGCTTCCAAGCTAGCTGCTGCGTCTTTCCTCTTGGCCCTCTATATGAAGAAGCTCAAAAACTATGTAAGTATTTGTGGCAGGAATAGGGGTTGTATAAACTGTGGCTGTGAGGAGCTCTTGGTGACTGTCCTAATCACTTTTCTCATTGCTGGGACAAAATATCTGACACCCACAATTTAAGAGAGGAGAGGATTATTTTGGCTCATGTTTCAGTCCACATGAGCTGGCTCCAGAACAGCATGGCACAGCACAGTGGAATGGAGGAGCAAAAGCAGGTTACATTGTGGTTTC
>PVKN010044023.1:0-10156 GCA_004027915.1 Capromys pilorides
ATATTGGCATATGTAGCCCTGGTTTATTTCACTAATTAGTATATGTTCAAGATACATCCATTTATATATGAAGTCTTCTAGTCTATCATTCCGTATAGCTGAGTAATATTCCATTTTGTGAAAATACCACATCTTTTTCAACCATTCTTCAGATGATGGGCATTTTGGTTGTTTCCAAGATTTGGCCATCACAAATTGTGCTGCTATGAACATAGGTGCACAAATATCACTATGGTATAACGTTTTCAGTTCTTCTGGAAAAATTCTCAGTAGGGGAATAGCTGGATTGAATGGGATTTCTAGTTCTAGTTTTTTAAGGAGTCTCCACACTGCTTTCCATAATGGTTGCACCAGTCTGCATTCCTACCAGCAGTGGAGAAGGGTTCCTTTTTCCCCACAGCCTCTCTAACACTTGTTGTTGGTTGATTTCTTTATAGTCACCATTCTTTCTGGGGTGAGATGGTATCTAAGTGTTGTTTTGATCTGCACTTTACGAATGGCTAGCAATGTGGAGCATTTCTTCATGTATTGATAGGCTTGTTGAATTTCTTTCTCTGAGAAGTGTGTGTTCATCTCAGATATTGGCTGACTTCTTGATGTTAGCCTTTCTTCCTAGAGTGAGATGAAATCTCAGCGTTGTTACAATTTGCATCTCTAGAATGACCAATGATGCTGAACCATTTTTCATATATTTACTTGCAATTTTTACTTCTTCATTTGAGAATGACATATTCATCTCAGATGCCCATTTTTTGATTGGATCTTCAATGTTGAGGGCTGGTTGTTTTAAAATTCTTTATATGTTCTAGATAGAAAGCCTTGGTCAGAAGGGCACTTGGCTATAATTGTTTCCCAGTTTGTGGGTTTTCTTTTTTTGTGTGTTGGAGATTTATTTTGAAGGGCAGAAACTTCAAAAAAGATGAGATTCCAGCTGTTGATTCTTCGAAGTGTTTCCCATGGAGGTTAGTTTTTGTTCATGAACTCTCTACTTACCCCTATGTTCAAGAGGAACTTTATATCTGAAATGTTCTTCCCTCCTATTGTCTTCTCTTTCATTAGTTATTTGTCCTTCTAGTGTTCAACTGACTTCTTGTGGAAGACCTGCTAGGACTCTTAAGGTGGATACTCTGAGCATGCGGGGCTCCCACGGGACCCTTTGCATATCTATATCCAAGCATTGCTCACATTGAGTTAACCTGGTCACATTATCTACTTTATTCCAAGAGCACAGAACAGGATTAGAGTGCAGAGAAAACCAGTGATGAAGCTTGCTGAATGAACGAACGAATGAACGAACGAATGAACGAACGAATGAATGTGTGCATGTGAGCTGAAGGTGGAGAATCTGTTTATTTATTCTCACCCACCAATACCTTTGCAGGCCCTCTGCCTCTCCTTTCTCCTGTCCTCTCCTTCACCTAGCTCCAAACACTTCCACCATTTGCATTAGGTTATGCTGGTTTTACTGGTCCCAGAAGAAAGTTCACATTTCTCACTCACACTACTTCCTTCCATTTCACTTGTTTCCCAGATATCCGCCTTGTTCTCTACTGTCCATTACCCTCATGCAGAACACTATCATGCCCACTACTGTCTCAGGACTCAGGATGAGGACTTTCCTCCCCTATTTTTTTCCTTCCCTCCTCTTTGTCAGCAGTAAAGCCTCTGGGCGAGCAAGGCCTTGGAGTCAAGAGCGCCTCATATTATTTGTATTCCATGGTCTATGTACTATATGATGTGTATGGTCTATTGCTTGTGCATCCCAGTGTCCTTGTGTCCCAGTGTGTGGGTATCCCAATGCCTGTGTTTCTTGGTATCTGTGCATCATAGCATCTTTATGTTTAGGAGTCTGTTATGGTTTATGTCTAGTTGTCCCCCCAAAGCCTCATGTAATCATGGGGCAGGGACTTCTGGAGTTTGAGACTTGACTCATGATCCACTGGAATTATATGTTTTATTACTGATGGGATTATGAGTCTGAGTCCTTCTGGGATTATGGGTGTGACCTAAGGCAGATAGGCTGAGGCAAAGAGCCTGAATGTGATATAAAGAGAGACAGAGAGACAGACTCACACTGTTGCTCTCTGCTGCCCTGGTTGGTCGGTTGCCTCTGTCAACATTTTGTTGCTATTGCACTGGCATGAACTGCTGCTCTCTGCCACGTGCCACTCAGCCTTGGAGCCAAATGAATATGAACTGAAACCTTCAGTAACTGTGAGCTAAATAAACCTTTCCTTCCTTCATTTTGAGTGTCGGGTATTTGTCCCAGCAACAAGTAAAAAATAACTAAGACAGAGTCTATGTGTCCTGATATGTATACATGACAGTGTTGTCTTCCAAAATATGTGTCTCAGTGAATGTGTGTTCCTGTGTCTTTATTGTTTGGTGCATTTCCATCAAAGTGTCTGTCTTCCTCAGGTTCTGTGTATCCCAGTACCTGTGTGTGTACTTCATTGTATGCATGGCCCAGTGATTTTGTGTCCCAATGTTGGGGATCCCTTTGGCTAGGAATCACATTGTATATGTGTATTTATCAGTGGCCATTTGTGCCTGGGTCTGTGTGTCCCAGTGACTGTGTGTCTCTGGGTCTCTGTGTGTCATAGTATCATGGTTTTCATGATCAGTGTGCACCAGGTGTCAGCATATAGCACTATGCCTTCCAGCTTCTGTTTCTGTGTGATTCCGTTTCTGTATGGTAGTGTCTGCATGATTCCACCTTTGTATATCCCAGTACACATAGGTGTCAGTATCTATGTGTCTCAAACATAAGCCTCACTACATTGATTTGACTTTATATCTTTAAGTGGCACCATTCAGTGTTTCAGTGTCCTTATATGTGCCTGCATCTCTATGTCACAGTGTCTTTAGATGTCTCAGTTCTACATGTCTGTGTGATCTGGTGTCTTTGTGTACCAGCATTTGTATATATCAATGTGAGGATAACCCAGAATCTGTGATTCAGGATCTTTCAAGTGCCTGTGTCTTCTTGGGCTTGTGATGCTTCAATGTCCATGTTTCTGCAGTGTCACTGTGTTTTACTCTCTGTGCATTCCAGTGGCAGAATGGTATATTGTCCCTAGTTCTACTAGTTGTTTGTCACTCAGTATCTGTCATCCCTGTATCTCAATGTACCAGTGCCAGTGACATATATGTATCTATATTCCACTGTCTTTATGTCCCAGTGTCTGTATATCCAATGATTTCTGTCCCACCGTGTCTCAGTGTCTGGAGTGCCAAGGTCTCTATATCTCAGTGTTTATACGTGTCCTAACTTCTGTATTTCAGAGTGCCAATGCTTGTCCTAGGATCTGTATATTTGATACAGTATATCCCGTTTTGCATTTACTCTAGTGTTTGTATGTTTGTGTGTCTAGAGGAAACATGTTGCATTACATCTATGTGAATCTATGTTTCTGCATTCTTAAGTTTCTTGAATCCTAGTTTCCATTTGTGTCTGCATATCCCAGCATCTATATGCTTCAGTAGTTAGATGTCCCAGCATTTGTGTGTTCCAGTGTATGAGTATTTTTCAGTGTTTGTATGTCTGAGTTTATGAGTACCCCGGAGTTTGTGTGTCCCCGTATCTTTTGTGTGACGCAATGTCCTTACGTGTCAGTGTGTGAGACTCAGTGCCTGTATATCCCAGGGTTTATTTCAGTTTTTGTGCATTGACACCTCCATTTCCCAGTGTTGGTGTGTCTCAATGACTATATCCTTTAGAGTTACTCTGTGCACCCAAGCGTGTATATGTGTCAGGGGTGTGTCCTACTCCAGATGCAGCTCAATATTTCTGCATCTGGGTGTGTATACACCCCAATATCCTCCTTCCTCCTTCGCATTAGTTCTTGTCATAAAGGAGATGACTTCATGGTTGCCACTATTCTGGGGCTTTCTTTCTCTTTTCTCTTTGTCATAAATTCAGGTGTCTTTTATGAATAATCAAAAGCAATAAAAACCAACGTTATCAAGCTAGTATTTTAAAACCAGAAAAAGAGAGATTTCACCCTACTCAGCTTCAAGACTGTGTTATTCAAGGTTTAACTGAAAATGGTACTGATTTGGAAGCAGTAGCTAAGTTTCTGGATGCTTCTGGAGCAAAGCTTGACTACTGCTGATATGCAGAAACCGTCTTTGATATCCTGGTTGCTGGTGGAATGCTGGCCTCAGGTAGTACCCTGGCTGATCACACGATGCATACAGACGTCTGCATGTTTGCAGCACAGGAAGACCTGGAGACTGGGCAGGCATTTTGCAAGTTTTTAACAAGCTAATCAGGTTTTACAAATATCTAGAGAAGGGTTTTGAAGATGGGGGTGAATAAGCTGCTGCTATTCTTAAGGGGTTTCTCAAAGTCAGAGAGGAACAAGCTGGCCATGCTGACTGGTGTGCTACTGGCCAATGGGATGGTCAATGCTTTCATCCTCAACAGCTTGTACAACAAGAATCTGGTGAAAGAATGGGTTGCCACAGCATTTGATCCAATCCTGGATCAGTGAGAAGGATATCAATGTGGTGGATGCGAGCCTTTGGAAAGTCAGCATGGATAAACAGGCTGATGAAACTTTTTCCTGCCAATAAGCAGATTATGGAACACTTCACAAAGTACTTCAAAGAGGTGGGCCTGAAAGTGCTCTCTGAGTATGTCCGGAACCAGCAGAACATTGGGGCCCGGAAGGAGATCCATAAGGAGCTCCAGGAGCAGATGTCCCATGGCGACCCACTCAAGGACATAATTTTATATGTCAAAGAAGAGATGAAAAAGAAAAACATCCCAGAGCCAGTTGTCATAGGGATCATCTGGCCGAGTGTGATGAGCACTGTGGAGTGGAACAAGAAGGAGGAGCTCGTAGCAGAGCAGGCCTTTTCCTGCTTAGAGCACTTGAAGCAGTACAGCCTTCCCCCTGCTGCCTGCACCACAGGAGGTCAGTCCAGGCTGACACTGCTGCTGAAGATTCAGGAGTGTTGCTATGACAACATTCACTTCATGAAAGCCTTCCAGAAATTAGTGGTGCTTTTTTTATAAAGCTGAAGTCCTGAGTGAAGAGATCATACTGAAGCGGTACAAGGATGCACACATGGCCAAGGGAAAGAGCGTCTTCCTGGAGCAAATGAACAAGATTGTGGAATGTCTCAAGAATGCTGAGAAAGAGTCCGAGTCTCACGCTGAAGACCAGGACTGAGTTCTGAGCCTGCATCCTCAGTAAAGTGGGCAGGGTGTAGGTGAATGTGTCTCATGTGTCGTAGTTCATATATCTTCCTGCCTTCTCATATCGAGCATGGTAGAGAAGGGCTTTCATGGCCGACTTTATTTTTCCTGTTTCTATGGTTACTGGAGATAACCACAGTTATCTGGAGATAATCACAGTTTAGTTGTGAAAACCATGTTCTAAGTATTACAGGAGCTAAAGATTTGAATCTAATGTTGCATTAGTCTTTTCAGTTCCCTTCCACCTCTTGTATTTTCTACTGTAATAATGTAGTTTAAGGCCTTCCACAATGAACAGTTCACACCATTCCCTGGGTTTTCTATATATAAACAGTCTTCAAGTATGATTTGGTTAACAATAATTTGTTATAAAAATTCTGTTTGCAAATTAAACTGTAAAAGTATCCAAAATTCAGAAGCCAATGACTCGCAAGATAATTTGGTTGCCCAGAGAGCCCTGCTCATCCCCAAGTCTCCCAGTGGTCACAGTTACTCATAGATCCTGAGTGCCTGGACCACTGCTTGCTTGTTAGCATTTTCTGGCTGCTTTAGCCCCAGATGTCTTCAGTTCAGTTGTTTGCTGTCTGGTTTTCATCTTTAATGAAGGCATGGAGAAAAGACCTGAGAAATTCTGGAGTCAGGTAATGGAGAGTCCTTTTCCTGCCGAAAAATTCTGCAGTCAGTCAGCGGATGGGCTTTCTTTCCATGCATCCCTTTTCAGTGTCCCTTAGAAAAGTCTGACTATTTAAATGTGTCACTCCCAGAGTGCACTGAGCCTGACAGGGAAGAAATTCTGAAAGGTGTGTGTTAAAGGGCGTGACCAGGACCAAACCAGAGACACTGGGCAGAGGCGAGGTCGGCCTGTACCTGGACCCCTGCAGGCCTATCAGGGATGAGACACACACTCTTCTCTGTCCTGGCCTATGCACTCAGCTGGGACTCTCACCTCCTGCAAAAATGTTTGCCACCTGCCATGTTTAATTGCGATGAGCCAAACACCTCTAGACAGGTGACTCTGGACGATTTTAATGTCTGTCTTTTCATTTTCCTTTGTTCTTTCTGCTACCCCTCTGTGTGTGGTCATGGGATTTTGGTGACAGTGACCATAGTGAAGGGGCCCCTGGCCAAAATCCAACCCGGAACCAGAGATGGAGCAGAAGGAGCCCCTTTCATAGGTGCCATTCTCCTCTCCACAGTGGCATTTAAAGCTTGCCTTGAGAGAGGAACGTGAAATGTAATTGAAAATAAATGTTTCAGGACCTGGAGAGTTTTTGAGCTGGTTACATTGTGAATGGAATGAAGTTGTTCACTGAGTAACTTCGATTAAGTTTTCATGCACCAGCAAAAATATATTCACTAGATTTCTACATCACACTCTGCTTTGCCTTGTAATCTGTAGCCCTCAAAAGACTGTTTTTTAAAAATAAAGTCTATCCTTACACTAAAGACAAAACAACAACAACAACAAAACAACCCAATATCCATAAGTCCTAATTTCTGTCTTTAGCCCTGATTATGTACCAACGCCTATAGGTCTCAGTTTCTGCTCTGGGCATTTGTGTGTACTAATGACTGTACGTTGCGGTGTGTATTCCCCAGTGTGTGAAGATCACAGTCTCTCTGTACTCTAATATCTGGATGTTCCAGTATCTCTTTATATCCTGACTGTTTGTTCTAGTGTCTACATATCTCAGTATTTGTCCCAGTATTTGAGCCCCTCAGTTTCTGTATGTTCCAGTCCTTTGATTCCCTGGTGGCCTGCATGTTGCATTGTGTTTCTTAGTTTCGGGATTTATGTGTCTCTCCATATCTACCTTCCAACTGTTTATTTGTCACAGTGTCTCTCTATGTTCTGAATTAATCCATGTCTGTGTGTGTGTGTATGCTTCAATGACTATATATGTCCGAGTGTGTCCCACTTTTATGTGTTCCAGTGTCAGTGTACCTCAGTGTATGCATATTGTCGTGTTTCCTTATACCACAGCAAATCCCAGAGTTTCTGTGACTCATTTATTCTTATGTCCTGTGTTTTGTATCTCAGTGTCTTTGTGTTCCAGTGTTTGTAAACTGCTCTATGAGCTTCAGCTGATGCATGCTTCCTATTCTGTATTTTGCTTTCCAAAGTCACATCTCAGGTTCTGTATGTTTCTCAGTCTGGTTATCCCAGGATCGGGGTAACAGTGTCTGTTCACATTGTTTTTGTAAGCCAGCATTCCTGTGTGTCTCACATGGGTTCTGGTGTTAGCATCCCAGTACTTGTACTAATGTCTGTGGTTTTCAGCGGCTACCTATGTTTTCTTTTGGCCATATATGCATCTTAATGTCTACATGGCAAAAGTCTGGCTGGAACTAAAGGTTTATATATTACAATTCCCAACAGTTTACATGTCCTGATATTTCTTTGTGCAATGGGGTTGCAGATCTGTATGTTCTTGGTTCTCTGTTAGGTCTGTGAGTGTCTGGGTCCCATTCTTTATGCATCCCTATGTCATGCATGCTATAAGTCTCAGTGTTTCAGTGTTTGTATATTCTATCTCTGGATATGCCCAAGGTTACTTCTTCCTTACTTCTGTCTTTGTCTCACTGTCCTTCATGTCTCCATTTTGGTGTTGGTTTACCCTCATCTTTAAATGCATTTCAAGATCTTTTTATACCCCAGGCATCAGTTCTAACGTCTGGGTCCCTGAATTTCTGGGTGCTCATGGATCTGTATGGTCAGTCCTCCACAGGGCTTGTGTGCTTGTGCACACATGGGTGTGTGTCCTTTTCTCTGCACATCGCTCAGGTTTTTCTTGGTTAATTTTAATGAGAAAGAAATAGCAATGAGACAGTTACAAAACAGATTAGTAGAATAGTTACAATAATTAATACATTGCATATTGTATTGTTGACTTTGTAGTAGTTGTTCAGAGTAAAAGATGCAGACATGATGACTTGTCTAAACATTATTAGTACAAATATTTCTTCTTATTGAACTAAGAAAAAGTAGTTGTATATGTAGTCCAATAGTCCATAATTATAGTGAGTCATCAGCAGAACTGGCAATGTCAGAAGCTGTTGACTTGAGCCTTTTACAGCTCAGCATATTAATATGGCTTTCCTTTTTATACCTCGTGGTAAGACTTTTCTGCTGGATGGGTAAGACCAAGATAAAGTAAGACCTGTATAAAAAATGTAACTTTTGTATGTGAAAAGGTCAGATAATCACTGAGTTTTTGTGTGTTCCTGATTCCTTATATGTCCGTGATTTTTACACATCCCTGAATATTTTCATGTTTCTAAATATCTGTGTCCTTCAAATTTTTTTATATCCCCGGGTCTCTATGGCCCTGAATTCTGACATGTCTTTAGTCCTTACATATGATCTAGTAGTTATGTGTTTTTCTGTGTGGGTATCCATAGATATTTGGGGAGGTCTTTTAAGGCAAGGTTTCACTATGCAGTTCAGGCTGGCCTTAAACTCACTTTGTCACACAGGCTGGCCTTGAATTTGTAGCAGTCCTCCTTCCTCCTGCCTCAGCCTCCTGAGTGTTGTGATTACAGGTGCGCACCAAACCTATAGACTTTGTGTTCAGCTATCTATTTGTTTCTACCTCTTGACAGCACCATGTCTTTGTATGTCCCTGAAAGCCTTTGATGTAATGTACTTCTGGCCCTGACCCTTTGTATTCCTTTGTCTGCTTGGCCCTGAGCCTCTGCATTTGAATATTTGTGTGCTCATGGATCTGTATACGTCTGCTTCTCTGTACCTAGTGTTGCCAAGTACTTGAGTCTGTGCGTCTCCAGAGCTCTGCTCTCCATTCCCATGTCTCTACCTCTATTTTGGCATTTAAAAGCACCTCCACCTTTTCTCTCATATTTTGTCTGCGCTTGTGTATTATTTCTCTAAGTTACTGTGGCTTGCCTTAAGTGGCTTTGTTACTTGATATTTCTCTTAGTCCCTGTGTCATTTTCTCAGGTCCCCACGAATATGTTTTCTTTTCAAAGGGCTGGGTTAGTATCTCCCTTCATCTATTTCATTTTCTGTCTAGTCATGCCTTTGGTTTTCTTTTGACCTATCACCTCTGTGTCCCTACATTTCTGTTTGTATCTGATGTCTGCTTTTATGTCTTTTCATTTTTATTTTAAGTTTTCACACACTATCTTTATGTTCCTAGGTGTATCCTATCTCCTTGTCCTTTTACTTGTGCCTTAGTTCTCTCTGTCTCTCTGTCTCTGTCTCTCTGTCTGTCTCTGTCTCTGTCTCTCTGTCTCTCTCTCACTGTATCTACTTTGGGGGTGACTCAGTCACTGGGTTCACTTTGATTCTGTTATTGTATCCTTGCCTATTTAGAGATATTTTCTTGTCATTGTATTTCTGTTTATTTGCTTCTATTCTGTGCATCTGGGTTTCTTTGTTCTTGTCTTCATGTTTCTATATGTATTCCTGTTGCCTTCCCTGTATCTAGCTTGTATCTGTCTTTGTACAGGACACAAAATCCATTATTATGTCTCTTTCTTCTAGTATCTCCATCTCCTTATTCCTGTGCCAGTATCTGTCACTAGTTGATAATATATCCCATTGTCTGTATCTTGCTTATCCTTATATCTATTATCTACTATTACATCCCAGGATCAGTTTGGTGGTGTCTATCACACTTCAAATTCCTCAGTCTTTTGTCTCTGAATCTCTCAATATATGTATCTATGCCCCTCTTACTGTATAATTCTGTGGGTGCCTATGTAAATCTGCTTCAATTTGAGTGTACTCTTGTCTGTCTGCTTATGTATCTGAAACTTCATCACCAAATACAGGGCTATGCAATGCATCTATTTCTACATCTCTGAATGTCTCTGGCCCTCTGTCTTTGTGCTCCTCCACCTTCCCCTGTGTTGTCAACACAATATGTTGGTGCATCTGTATTTTTTTGCTTCTATTTTCTTGATGTCTTAGACCATGCTCCTGACCAA
>PVKN010044024.1:0-10144 GCA_004027915.1 Capromys pilorides
ATGCTTTTAATACATGATTACATTCCTTATGGAGAGTTGGACATATACATGGCACATCTTCATTCTTTTTTCAACCTTTTTCCTCCTTCATAATCTTCTCATATAAGAAAAAATTTGTCTCTCTTCTTCCTACTGCCTATGCTTTATTTAGCTTTTGCTTGTTGTAGGAGGGTGGCATTTCTTATGTAAGAGAAAATGTGATATTTGAGCTGTGTGACGATTATTTTATGTTTCTATGCTTTAACTTTGATTTATCTGTGCTGTTAATATTTTTGATGGATTTCTAATTTTTTTTTTTTAAGAATACAAAGCAGAAGGGCTGGCCAAATAGCTCAGTGGATTAAAGCACCTGCATGCAGGAGCAAGGATCAGGTGTTGGATCTGGGGCCTTCAGTGTCAGCCCAGCCCCTGGGGTGCACTGAGATAGCAATTGAGACTGGGGGTGGTAGAGCGCATCTGTAATCCCAGCTCTTGGGAGGCCAATCAGTAAGAGTCTGGTCTAGTAGCGAGACCCTGAACACCCTGTGGTCCAGTCCCTAAAATACAAAAAATAAAATAAAAAAATAAAGAATACATAGCAGAAAAAAAAGTGCTGGAAATTATACAAAATTTTACTAAACAAAGTAATAGAAATTCAGCAGTGGTTGCTGTATTGCATGATGTTAACTTCAAACTAGTGGTCTAGTTAAGATGTAAATGTGCAAGACTGCTGTAAAGAAATAACAAAACAAAACAATGAAAAAAATTATAAAAATACATATAACCAAATTATTTTCAACCAAAAATATTCTAATTTATTTTTTCACATTAGTTTATAAGAAATTATTACTAAGCATAACTTCAGCAACTTGTACTTTTTTTAAAATTTATCAATTTGGCAACATGTTGACAATATTTTTTGAGGGGGTGAGGCTTCTGGGGATTTAACTCAGGACCTCATACTTGCTAGGTAGGTACTGTGCCAATGAACTGAAACCCTGGCACCAGGGTTATTTAGATAAATATCTAAAGACAAACTCTTTAGATATTTATTATTTGCAATCTATGCGATTGACTCATTTTTGTATGTGTTTAGATTTGTTTGTTTGGTTTTGGTTCTTGGAATTGAACCCGGGGCTTTTGTACTGAGGTACGCTTCCTGTCACTTGGGGGGTTGTGAACAGGGTCTCACTAGGTCCCTAAGTCTCCCTGGTTGGGCTCAGTTTGCCATCCTTCTGTCTCAGACTCTCCCCAGGGTGCTGGAAGTATAGGTGGGCACCACTACACCTGGCAAGGTATAAGTTTCTTAATATACTTTGCTGTTAGGATGTTTGGCTTATTTCAGTTTTTATTTATTTATTTTTTTATTTAAGAGGTACAGAATTTCACTTGACAAGGTAATATGAACCTCACATTACTTGTTATCCTATTTTTTTTAAATATATTTAGTACAATGTCTCACTATGCAGCTCGCACTCATAGTGATTTTTCTGTTTTCGTCCTCACCAGTGCTGGGATTATAGGCATGCACCACCATGCCCGGACCTGGGGACTGGCTTAGCATGGTGTACTGGGGGTCGAATCCCGGTCCCTGCACTTGCCAGACTCTTAGTCTGCTGAATTATCTCACTGGGCCACACAGCATTTGGGTTGTCTTCTAATCCATTATTCATATTACCAGATACATGCATGCAAACTTGGAGGGAGAAAGGAAAAAAGAAAGAAATATACAGGAAATTAAGAAGAGAAAGAAGACAGTTAAAAAAAAAAGAGAAAACAAGTGAAGCATCATCATTAACTTTTTATGTTCTACAAATAGCTAATAATAACCAGTAATCAGATACTTATATAACATCTACATATATGATGCTATTAAAATACTGAATATTTAAACAGGTTTTTAAAAAATATTTAGAAACAGTTTAAATGGTTACTTTATATATACACGCTTTTCAGCCATACTCTTATTATTACATGTTTTATTTAATCTAACAAAAACATTTAAAAAGATGATAAAAATATTTACATCTTACTAGTGCTTTTGAGGATGGACATATGGTGCTTCCTTTTTTTCCATACTATGGACAAACGATTTTGGATATTCTTCACCATGTTCCAGCATTATTTTTGCGTTCCTAAATTCTGGACTTCTAACTATTTTAAGATTAAAATTTAGTGAAGATTTTCTGAAGTGTTTTAAAATGTTTAAAAATTTTCTATATATAATGAACTAATCAATTGCTTTACTTCTAATTGATTTGTTCTCTTAGATTTTTCCAAATTTATATTTATTTATTTATTTATATTTATGTATTTGGTACAGGGTCTCACTGTGCATCTTAGCGTTGCAGTAATCCTCCTATTTTGAGTGTCCCAGTGCTGGGATTACAGATGTGCACCACCACGCCTGGTCTTGGGGGCCAGGTCAGGGCTCCTGGGGGTGGGGCCAGCACAGCATTCGGTGCCAGGGAACTAACCCTGTTCCCTGCACTTGCTTAAGCAGCCGCTTAGACTGGATATCTTGCTGGCCCCAATTTTCCAAATTTAAATCAATTTTTATGCTCCTATCAGTTTTGCACAACATAACAAATACTTGACGCATTTAAAAATAAGAGGGATTTTTGGCTTTCTGCTTTGGAGGTAAAATCTGGGCTGATGGTAGCATTCCTTTCATTTGTTTTTCTTCTTTCAGGGATCACAGTATTGCTTTGTGTCTTTTATAATATTGACAACTGTTCAGTATAGTTTTTCTTTTGTTGGTAAGGCAAGATGGCAGTCTAGCACACAATCTAAAAGCAAAACACAAACCACAAATTGTGCCTCAAAATTATGCTTTGTTTTTAAATGCTATCCATTCTATTTTAGTGACAAGAAGGGGTGCTGTGCACGTAGGAAGAGAAGCTTCTCATAGTTTTAGGTTGCTCGTTTACTGTTTTTAATTAGATAATATGGAAATTCCATTAACCAGTGATTGCATACAGAAAAATGTTATCAACTGGATATGAATTAAAATGTTCTTGGAGACTTATTAGCATTCAAATAATTTGGATTAATAAGTTTGATTTGAATATTTATGTAAAAGTTTATTTTTTCAGTCCATTTATGCTAATATAGAGTTTGTATTCATGGTACTTTTAACATTCATTTCTTTGAAAATGTTAAAAGTGATACATTAGCTGACTTTTTATGAAATAGTGAAATTAAACAAACATATAGCTTAAGGAAGTTGGAAAAGTACTACCATTTGAATAGTAATCACATGCAGCTAGATAAAAATTATTATTTTTTAATAATTTACTTAAAATTAGCTTATTTTATCTGACTTTATTTATCTATTTTTCATTTTATGTATTTTGGTGCAGGGTCTCACTATGCATCTTGAACCTATAGTGATCCTCCTGCTTTCAGCCTCCCCGAACACTGTGGGTACGGGCCTGCTCCACCATGTCTGGACTCGGCCATTGATTCAGCAGCACATCCCAGGGGTGGGGCCAATGTGGCATGCAGGACCAGGAATTGATCTCTGGGCCCTGCACTTGCCAAAACAGGCACTTAATCTGCTGACCTGTCTTGCCAGCCCTTCATCTGACTGACCTTCTTTCTTTCTTTCTTTCTTTCTTTCTTTCTTTCTTTCTTTCTTTCTTTCTTTCTTTCTTTCTTTCTTTCCTTTTTAGGGAAGGTTCTACAGGGTGTTGAGGGTCTCACTACTAGATTGAACTCATAGTGATACACCTGTTTACAACCTCTCAAGAGCTGAGATTACAGACACACTACCATACCCTAACTCAATTACCATCTCAGAATGCCCTGGGGGCGGGCCTGAAACTGGCAGGCCCTGGAATCAAACCCCTGATCCTTGTGTCTGCTTTCAGGTGCTTTAATCTGCTGAGCTATTTGGCTTGCCCCATCTGACTTTAAATAAAGATTGACTAAGGTCTAGGAACTACGAAATAAAATACTTCACTTCACTCTTATCAAAAGAGTTATGAAACCTATAAATTGGTGGTTTGTTTTGGCATCCCACTAACACAATCACCTCTCCATTCTTACATTTACACACATATCAGCTACTCCTCCATCCTTCTATGATGATGGCAAATTTGATTTCACTTAAAAATAGTTCCAGGAGGCAGGCTTAACAATATAATGTATGTTAATATTACTCAGAGTAGGAAATTAGTATGTCAACTTATCTGTTAGTCATGGCTTTCTTGGA
The DNA here is from genome assembly GCA_004027915.1 of Capromys pilorides. NCBI lineage: Eukaryota > Metazoa > Chordata > Mammalia > Rodentia > Capromyidae > Capromys > Capromys pilorides. The sequence goes on from PVKN010044024.1 coordinate 4,196, forward strand.
GAGCTCAACAAACTCAAATTCTTTTTATTGTTGTACATGCTAAAAGGTACAACTCTTAATCTTTATTCTTGAAGTGTCATTACTTCTGATGGCTCTTCCAAGTGTTAGAATAGCCAGCTGCAAAACATATATAAATATTTCAGGCTTTGAAAAGTCCTTTGAAAGTGAAATTCTTTGGCCTGCAATAGAAGACAAGATGATAACGTCAGTACTTGAACGGCTCAAGGCCAGTTATCAGAAAACAGTTGTTCTCAGTCTGGCATCTCTATGACTACAAGATTGCTTGTTTGTCATGAGAACAAACGTGGCTGTGGGTGAAAATGACAAGTCTTGGCTAACAACTAAAGCGAGGAGGTCTCATTTTAACTGACAACTCAGAATATTTATACTATGCTTTCTTCTTGGAGTTTAATCATGAACTGACAATAATTTAGCTGATGCCAGTGTAACCTAAGGAACGTGGCATTTCCCAACATCTGATAGACATGTTTACTATCTTGGTATTTAAAATGATCTTAACTTAGGCCCTGAGAATGTTTGGTCCAAGACCAACTTGTCAAACCTTGTCCTACCAAATACTTTCATTCAATTTTATTTTAAACTAATGCTTGCTATGTTTGTTAAGGACAGGCGTCATGAATTTTTGCTTTTCTAATCTCGTAATTGATATGATGTGTTACTTGGTATGCCTTACACAAGTTTCATGTCATAAATTCCTACTTGAGTTTATTCCAACAAGTTGCAGATTGCAGAGACAAATGAGTGTACTTTTGTTTGTCAGATAATGAAAAGAACACAGTTCAACATGTTCTCTTTTGTTTCTTAACTGGCAGAAAATGTGGAGCACAATTCAGAGCTCAAACCAAACTCACTTTCTTTAAGCAAAGAGTGTTATTTTCCCCTTTATTCATTTGTGCACTTTAAATTATGCTTTATTCTTGATTTCTCTATTTTATGTTTACCTTGTAAGCCTGTAAGTACCTTTGGAGAAATATGGGTTGTATATCCTAGTTTACAAAGTAAATATAAGAAAAGAGAGATTTCTAAATTGGTACTCTGGATGATCATAGCTTACAAGAGACCATAATGAAAGATGAAAAGCGTTCTACCTTTGACAACAAATTCAGATGTGTTGTGCTTAGCAAAAACCGTGGAACCAGCGATGTTGGGATTTGGGCATTGGATTGGATCAGTGGGTAATAAGATTCCAGAGCTTTGAGAAATTAGCAATGTACAGGGAACAGTTAAAGAAAAAAAATTCAACAACACTTGTAATGAACAGTCAGCAAGATTTTATTTGGAATTATCCAGATAGTTATGGGGACTCCTCTCCATACTCAAGCTCCAAAGGGGTCTTACAGTGGCGGGGAGAGGCTGTGGGAGTAGGCAATGGAAAATTGATAAAAGGTAAAAGAGACTTGAGCTAAATGAACCTACTAGGATTCTTGGTGAAGACAGGCGAGGGCAATCAGACCTCTCCTGGGAAACGGAGAGAATGGAGAACCCAGTCAGACTCTGAGGCAGACCATATTTCTAGGTGGGGAATTTTTGCTGCACTGACTCAGCAGAGTCCTTTACTAAACTAGATTTTATAAGGAAGGGTACAAACGGGACTAGGAGAAGGTTCAGAAGCCTGACCAAAGTAAGTCAAGCAATGAATCATTGTCAGAAACAAGAGCTGCGACATGCTGTTGCTGGATTTTGAAGCCAGAGATGTAGAGCACAGAACGTACAACTTTGTATCTTGAACATCCCGTTATCCAGTGCTAAATATTCTATGTGCTGTGACCTAAAAAACAGTTGTTCTTTTTTAGCTTGATTTTGTTTTAAAGTTTTGGCTCAGATGATTAAGAAAATGCATTTGTTTTTGAAATCTTTTTAAAAATTTATTTTCATACACTTCAGTGAAATTTCCCAGAAAAAAAGTAACTAATTTTTCCAGCGTGAAAAAATCATGAAAATATGTAGTTAGTTCATGGTACATAACTGCATATTTAACCCTTGAGTAGAGCTTCAAGAGCAGGAGCAAATCACAAAACCCTTTGCCATAATGGAAGTCCCACAAGGCAGACTGTGTTGACTGGTGTTAGACCCTGATTTTTGACACACATTTGTTGAAAGTTCAGTGAACAGATTACCAGTCTCCCATTGCAGAAATCTGTGGCTCAGGCACACTAGAGCTATAAGCAAAGTAGCAACATCTGAGGACCTGTAAGTTAGGTGCCACTCTTTCTCTCTCTCTCTCTCTTTTTAAATTGACAAATAGTGTATGTTTATAGTGTTCTCCATGATTGTTTTTTAAAATATATTTGGTTGTTGCAGAATCTCATTATGCAGCTCGGACTCATAGTGAGCTTCCTGCTTTCAGCCGCCCCAGTGTTGCATTTACAGATATGTGCCACTGTGTCCCAGCCTCTGGCCAGCTCAACCTGGCCTGGGGGCCGGCTTGGTGAGGCATGTGGTGCCACAGTCCCTGTGCTTGCCTAAGCTTTCCTAAGCAGGCGATTTAGTTCTCTGAATAGTCTCACCGGCATCCCCTCTGTGATGCTTTGGTGCATGTATGCATGGTGAGATGACTGGATCAAGCTGGTTAACATCACCTCATCTCATATACTTGGCTTTTCATGCTAGAACCTTTAAAATGTATTCTTTTAGCAGTTCTCCAGTGAATGCTACAGTACTGTTAACTGCAGTCATCACACTGTGCAGTGCAACTCCAGGGCTTAATCTAAGAGAAACTTTCTCTTGTCCTGCGTGTCTCCATCTCCTCTGGCACCCTCATGCTCCTCTCTGCTTCTGTGAGTTCAAAATGTTTCAGATTTCACACATACGTGGAATAATGGCCTATTTGTCTTTTGCTCCTGCCTTATTGTACTTAGCTTAATGTCCTCCAGGTTTATTTACATTTTCCCAAAAGCCCTCCTTTCTTTTAGGAGAAATAATATTCTGAGGTTCTGGTATGTGTGTGTATGCACACGCGTGGGTGTGTATGTGTGTGTGTGTGTGTGTGTGTGTGTGTGTGTGTGTTGTGGTATGCTTCATTCCATATCTTGGTTGGCTACTGTGAATTATGACTTTATATTGCAATTACTTAATGATTAATAATACTGAGCACTTTGAGAGTTGTCTCTTCCAGTGCTTTGCCCATTTTTAAAATATGCCATTTGTTTACTTATTGCTGAGTTCCTCATCACTGTCTACGTATTTTAGATCCTTCCCAGATGTCTGATTTGCAAATACTTTCACATAATCTAAAGGCAGTTTACTGAGCTAGTTGCTTTGCTATACAGAAGCATCTGTGTTTGACAAAATTGCCTTTGCATACTTTTGCTTTGGTTATGTGTACTTTTGTGGTTGTATCCAAAATTCCTTCCAAGACCAATGTTATGGAACACTCCCTGGGCTTTCTTCTACTAATTTCTAGTAGCCTTGTGTTAAGTCTTTAATTTACTGTGGGTTGGGTTTTGTACATGGACTGTGGTAATGGTCCAATTTCAATCTCATACATGTGTATATCCAGTTCTCCAGCATGATTTATCGAAGGGACATTTTTTTGTTGCACACTTTTGTCTTCTTTGATAAAAATCAAACAACTAAGAACATGTGAGGGGTCAGGGTGGTAGCTCACCAGTCTAAGTGCCAGCCTGGAAAGCGCAAGGATGGGGTTTGATCACCAGTACTGCATGTTGTGCCAGCCCAGGCCTGGGCACTCTATGCCAGCCACCAAGATGGGGTATGGTGGTGCATGCCTGTAATCCAGTACTGGGAAGGCTGAGATGGGAGGATCCCTGTGAGTCTGAGCTGTGTAGTGAGACCTTGTACCAAATAAATAAAGAAAGAAAGAAAGAAAGAAAGCATGTGGATTTATTTTTTGGCACTGTATTAGATTTCACTGTTCTATATGTATATTTTATATCAGTGCCATGTTATATTGATTACTGTATTTTTAGTATATTTATTTTAAAAATTATTTTTTGTTTGTTGTTTTTTTTTTTAAGATAGCATTTCACTATGCAGTTTATTTATTTAGTTTTTTGCAGTACTATGGATTGAATTCATGACCTTGTGCTTGCCAGGCAGGCACTGAAGCCACTGAGCTATCTCTCCAGCTCTAAAAATTAATTTTCTTATTACACTTTACACTTTTCTACATATTTAACACAGGTGTTACAGGGTCTCACTACACAGATTGGACTTGTAATGATCCACCTGTTTTCAGCCTCCTAATGACTGTGATTTCAGGTGTGAGCCACCATGCCCAGTGTCAATCAATTCTCAGGTGTCCCTGGGGGTGGGGCTAGCATGGTACGCTAGTGATCAAACCCAGTCCCTCTGTCTGCCTAAGCAGGTGCTTTAATTTGCTGAGCTATCTGGCTGGCCCTATTGGTACACTTTTGATATAAACAATAATCACATTCATGTTGGAAAATTTGTACCTGTACAAAATATATTTTGATTCTTTTTTATTTCTCCACTTCTTCAATTTGTAATATATTTTAAGAAAATACTTCCAACTATGACCTTTTTCTCAAGATTCTTTTATCTACTGAGGATGTTTTTCTGGATCCAGTAAGTTTTCGGATTTAATAGGAAAAATTTGTAATGATATCATTGGAATTTTGATGAGGGTTGTGTTGAATCTGCAGATCAATTTGAGTAGTACAGCTCTATTAACAATATTAATTCCTGAATTAATTAACACAAGCTATCTTTTATGTCTTCTATTTCTTTCATTCATTTTTTGTTTTACACTTTTTATACACTTTTTTATGAATCTTTCATCTCCTTTCTTAATTTTGCTAAGCATTCTATTTACTTAGATAACACAGATTATTTTTTGATTTCTTTTTTTTACATAGTTTTAGTGTCTAGAAATGCTATTGACATTGTGCATATTAATTTTATATCTTCTAACTTTCATGGATTTATTTTTTAAGTTTTTTTGTCTAGTTTAGGATTTCTTATATATGGAATTATGTCATCTGCGAACAGAGTCCAATTTATGTTTTCCTTTTCAGTTTGGATGCCTTTTATTTCTTCTTTATGCTTAATTGCTCTGCCTAGGGCCTCTAGTACAATATGGACAGCATACGTGAGAGGGTGCCTCCTTACATTTCATAAATGCATTGATCATACCATGGTAGGACTATTAATTTCAAGCTCATCTTCCTACTTTGGACTGATGAGCTGAGGCATTCCTATTTCTGTCACTGGCTACAGGATTTCCTGAGAGACAAGCCACACTTGGGGAAACATCATCCATGTATTGAACTAGAAGGTTTGGAGTTTTCTCAGAATGTTTCATATGTGGAAACCATATGAACTAAACTACTATGATTTAGGTACAGTAAATTGCTCAGTGTATGCACCTTATGGAAGAAATAAATGGCTGGTCTTCTGTAGGCCAGGAAAACCAGTGCTCTAGCCTCAGATTGGCCCCACTCTCAGCAGAGCTCCTCTTGGCAAGTCAACCACCTTTCTTCATTCCAGGGTGTTTTTCTACTAAAATGACAAAGGTGATTTTCTGCTGTTCTTTCTAGCCTCTAAGTTTCAGATTATGTGTTAGTGACCACATCTGTAGTACTTCTGGAGTTGTCTATTCATTCCATGACAAACTGATGACACTATTAGTCATTTTCCCTTTGACAAATTAGAGAAAATCAGAGCCCTGTTTATCCTTTGTTCTTATCCTAGTATACTTGTTCTCAGAATATCTGCAAATAAGATCTGGCAGCACTGAGACTTCCATTCAGAGCCAGGTGGCCTAAGTGAGTTCATAACTTAGTTTACTAAGGTAAATGACATGAATAATATAATTGTCACACATTTGCTTTATGGGATCACTGTACCTGCCAAAGGAGTTCAAAATGAAGAGAGAAAAACTGCTTTTTGGCACCTCTGCCAATCAGAAAGTGCTTTTGTTGCTCTCAAAGTTCTCTATATTCTGGC
>PVKN010044025.1:0-10147 GCA_004027915.1 Capromys pilorides
GCTTTTTTAATACTTAAAATTCAATTTCACAAATATGAATTGTGCCATTTTAGAGGAATGGGCTGAACTTAATACACCACTTGGAATCAATATCTTGTTCATTTTGGTCATTATTTACTGCAACTGTTATTTTAATATCATAGACGCTAAGACCAGGGTAAAAAGTACTGAAAACATGGCACCTTGAAGGTAGCGGTAACTTTTATTTTTTCATACATCTACATTTAAGGAATTAAAACTAAAAGCAGATGGTACACAAATACCACGTTTTATTATTCCCAAAGCCATTTCTCACCACTCCCAACCGCTGTCCCTTCCCTCTTCACCCAGTCAGCTGAAGCCTAGCTTCAGGAGGCCACCTCCGACATCCAGGTCCAAGAGAACTCCAACGTCAGTTCTCTTCTCATGGGGTGTTTTGCACATGCTGAATGGAGGTACTTAGGATACTTAGTTTAAAATGCCAGTCTTGCCAGTTCAACAGCACGCGCTTTGCCTCATAACCAAAAAAGGATTTTCTCCTTTTGCTCACTGTCACATCTCCACTCTGTGGCACAAAGTAGGTACTCAATAGAGAGCTTTTGTGTGACTCGTATTATTTTCCCAGTGAACTATAACTTTTAGAATAGAGAGTCATGCTGTAATAAACTATAACTACAACTTCTAGAACAAACTTCTAGAACTATAAATTCTAGAATAAATAGCCATGCCAAAATAAAAGGCCATGCTGGCACAAGTAACCACTGTATCCTCAGGACTTAGCATAAGGCATATGCCACAGAGGGGATCTAATAATTATTTGTGAAGCAAAGGCATGCAGAAAGATAAAATGCTTTACATTTATAAATTAGAGCTATTTAACCGAACTACTCACCGAGTACCTGCAGAGGAGCAAGAGCCTCAGAAACTGAGCAAATTAGTTCAATCCAATATGCCTTGCTCAACAGCTACTATGTCTGAGGTCTTGCATTGAGGAGTAAGGCAGGATAGTTGCCCCCATGCAGATTGCAGTCTACCTGCGATAAACAGGTAGCAAATACACAAACCATAGTAAAGAAATTAGAAGAGATTTCAAACTTTAAGGGAGTACAAAGGGCCAGAATTAATTCAAAAGAGGATATGCCAGAGGTTTTAGGAAGGAAGAGCCCTTTAGGCAAAGATACGCCAAGCAAGGACAGTTCCCAGAGAACTGGACAATGGCAGGAAACAAATGCTAAGATACACTGAAGTAGTTCCTTGAAGAAGAAAGTGAACTGAAGGGGTGAAGTGAGCAACATGTTCTAGACAGAGGTGAAATGTTTCTTAGAAATATTTGTGGGAAATGAGGGAGACTAACTAATGGGGCAAAAGAGTATCTTAAGAGAGGGTCTCTTAAGTTCACTTCAACTATAGATAAACTCACTCCCTCACCCCCTCCCATCCATTTTGCTAACCATAAGCCCACTTAGTGAAAACTAGGGTCATAAAATGGAATAAGTAGTTAGAACTTGGGGAATAGGACAAATATTAAACTACAATGCCCCATGACCGGCAGATGGTCAACAGTGTCTTAGAAATATAAACCTTGTAGCAATTATGTGACATTCTTGTAACATTCCTAAAAATGAGGTAATATGGTTATTATGGAAACTTAAAAAGTATATAATCAGCAAGCAAAGTTCAGGCTGGTACTGACAGCATGTAGACTGGCTTGAGGGTCTAGGGTGTTGGTCGCGAGCTTTCAATTAAAGCTGCCTTGTTCCTTTGCTGTGGTCTCTTTTGTGGGGACTCATCTTTACTCACTGTCATCTGCTGCAGAACCACAACTAGAAGAGGTAAACACAGTGACAGTCTGACAGATACAAAGGGCAGGAGATTACATCCTGTCAGCCTTTCCAGCCACTTACTGGACTTGAGCAGGGCTGAAAGACACCTTCAGACCTAACCGAGAACAGTTACATCTCTTGCCAAGCAGGTGGGGAACCACATTCCTGGAGACGGTCTTGAGCAACTGAAGCCTGGATCTGTACTGACTCTACAACGTGGCAAAACTGAATTCAATTGTCTGGAGCCCTACTCATGAAAAGAGCTGAAGAATGGCTTGTTGCTTAGAAAAATAAAATCCAATTTATTTTTCTGTCTACTTTGTGAAGTGAGCTTTCATAAATCTCATATTTCCTAGGTGGGCTGGCCAGATATTGAGAATTATCATTGTCAACAACTGAGATTATAATTTTCAAAGAAGCATTTATTAAAATTTGTGAAAATTTTGTGCTGACGCTATTGCCCTCAATCACTGTTATTAGAAAATGTAGATGGATGAACAGCCATAGAATAGAATTAACCCATATTTAAATCTATCAATCTTAATACTCTCTTTTAACTAATCAAGACAAACTGGATTTACATAATGTTTAGATCAGTTTCCTAGAACCTTTAGTCCCTGATTAAAAATAAATGTTATCCAAAATAGACTAGATCTGGAAATTGCCCATCAATGTATTCTTAATGTTTAGCTTTATTTTTGCTTTTTAAAAACAGGAAAAGCGTCTGAAGTCTCCTGAGATAGCTACAAAAATCAACCTAGAACTGGGCAGAAATAAAATTCTATAGATGCAACAACACACAAACCATGGGCATAAAAACTGCCTATCAACAAACAACAAGATAGATATGCCACAATTTTAAAAAAAGGAATAAAGACACTGGTATCTTCATTCTTGTATTCTGAGCCTAGGAATCTGAGAAAGAAAGCAGTATCATTCAGCTAATTGTACACATAAGAAAATACAACTTAATGTATAAAAACAAATAATTACTTTCTATTGTTTCCCAGGCCCAGTGCTATAGTGTCACTGTCCTTGAAAACCTTCCAGGATAGTTAAAACTTTTTTTTTTTTTGGTGCAGAACCAGGGATTGAATTCAGGTCCCTGTATTTGCCAGGCAAGTGTTTATTCTACTGTGCTATCTTCCCAGCCCCAGGACAGAGTTAAAGCACAAGAGCAGTTTAATGGAAAGGGTAAGGAATAAAAAATTAAGAGTACAAGCTCTGGACCAGAATGCCTTGCCTCAGACCCTGGTTCCATCACTCATTGCTTGTGAGGTCCACGGGTCAGAAGTCTAAATTTCTATGCCTCAGTGTTCCTGCTTGGCAATGGGGCTAATTACAGACTCTCCTTCAGAATAACGCACACAGCACGGTTCCCTAGGCGAGCCAGAGCCCAGTGATCTCATCCTTAGTGAGCACCAGGTCTGCTCCTGCCTTCCCCTTGTGCCTGGGCCTAACTTTTCCCTAAGGGAACAGCCATGGTTGGCCAAGAAGACAACTCCCTGAAGCTGTCATAGGCTGCATTCTACAGACTGTCAGACTCTTAAGTATTTTGGAAATTTAATGGCAAGTGGCTAAATTATCTGCTGATTAGGAAGCACGATTCAGTGGCTTCAAAGTGACTTTAGGTTTGAGTCTGCATATTTTCAAAATTGGTGTTGCCTGGGTATCAGTTGAGTGATTAGCACAGGAATCAGGACAGCGCTGCACTTCTGCAGAAAGCTCTAATTGCCAAGGTACATCCTAATCATGACTGGTGTCTACAAATGCCCCCTCAAATTGGACAGGGCAAGACAGGATAGTCAGTTAGGCTGATCTGCTGTTTTCTGCAGGAAAAACAGTGGCAAATGGCAGGAGACCTTGCCATTCCCCCTTACGAATGCATCTCTGCTACACACAGGCTTGCTCCTGTTTGAAATACTCGTATCATGAAAAAACAAATCGCAGACTGAATTACAGATGTTTTAGGTAACAGCAAGAACCATTAGAGGGGCTGAAGGGCTTAACAGTGGCATTTTTCTATTTTGCTAATGTGAATTACTGTGAAATGCCAGTATAGTCTCGTGATGGTCTGTGTACACCCTACTTTCTCTTTGGAATAAACCTACACAGTGAAATCTGGAAATGTGTACACACCATCAAATTCATGTTATGCCATCCTGTTCTCTTAATATCTTTTATAATGAGCCAATATCTTTCTGCACCTGCACAGGCTTTGTTGTGCAACCAGCACAGGTCCCACACAGACAGACCCTTACGACTGGATGTGAATTCCCCATTGTGTGTACGTTAGTCTCACCTCTGCTTTAGCAAACTCTCAGCACACTGCTGAACTTAGGTGGAACCTCCCTAGCCGCTCTGAAATGCTAGCGATGTTTTAGTGTCTGACAAGACACACCCCATCTACATCACTTCTGCTCACTAAGTTTCTCTCTCAGGCCTTGAATTCAGAAATACAAGGCATGGGGTTGCTTTTAAAGCAGCAGCAGCAGGTCACAATCTCTGGGTTCTTTCACAGCTGAGCTTCTCCTGCAAGGGTCTACATGGAACTCCAGATCTGTTATTCTCTTTTCCTAATTTCCTGTGTTCTGCAATTTTAGGATTGATTTTAACTATTTTAACTTGGTATAAACTTACCTTAGTAACTAGCTTTGTTGATTCCTGCTCCCTGCACACCAGACTTGAACTGCAATCCTGTTGGTGTCTGGGTGTCTGTCTCTGTGCCACCGCTGTACTTCTGCCCTTCTCCAGTATTTCTGACAGACACCATCTCCCTGACAGCACCCCCTTCACCCTGTCCCCTTAGTCTCCATTGGTATTGAGGTCCTTTGAGGTGTGCTGTGTTGGTTATCTCCAAAAGATCATTTTGACTCACATCTGGCCCAGATTTTAATTGATTTTGCACTTTGAAGCTTTCAGTCAATATTTTCCCTAGTAAATCTCACAATCAGTACCAACTCAACCTATTTAAAACCAAATTCAAGTTCCATTGGTGACCAAAGCTTGACTCACATTTCTATTACAAAAATGTGTATTTTTCAAGTTACCAACCTTCCAAGCCAGGTAGCTACTCTTGCTCTTGTCCCTTGAAAGGCACTCTAAACTCATGATTCCCTCTTTGAATTACTGCAGCCCTCCTGTATGTTGCTCTTGCGGTGCAATGCCTCCGCTGGATGCCATGTGTCCATCTCTGTTTTGCAACCCATCTGACGCACTACTAAGATAAACCATCTGGATGATCCTGGAAGTTGGGCTGCTTGCCATTCACCCCATTCTTTTATTTGGCACCTTAAGAGCCTGGGAAACTAAAGCCAACATGGCCCAGAAATTTTTTCAGCCAAGGTTTTATGTGTGAGCTTGTGCTCCCCAGCGAAGGCATAGTGACTGTGAGCAAAGTGCAGCAGCAGAGACTAAGTGCTGGAAAAGGATTCTGGCATCAACTTCCATTAGGAGGTACAACAAGTGAGGAAGAGGTGGGGGAGTGTTTTGCTAAAAGTGTACTCTGGTAGCTCTACTTGCACAGTAACATTTAAGAACTCATTTTCATTATAACACTTAAGAGTAGATTCTATAGTGAGCAACTGAGAACCTTAAAACACTTCCACACTTGACTACTACTCAACTTCTACTGCTGCTGCTATTGCTACTATTACTGTATTACTTGCCTCTTTTATTTCCAGAGATGACATTAAAGATCCTTGTGTCCTGGCCTTCACTCTCTGTGCTGTTCATACCACTTCTCTCCAAGGACCTGTCCTTGCACACAGTGCTTCTCTACTATAGAGATTCTGCTTACTCCACTTTACTCTTTCTATCTCCAATGTACAGATCTTTTCCAAGCACAGGGTAAGCGCCATCTCTGTCAAAAGCCATCTTAAGTACATCAGGAAGGAGAAATTTTCTCCCATTCAACTCTTCTACATAGCCAGAACATATACTTGTCCTGGTCTTGTGTTCTTGATCATCTTTTCATATATATATATATATATATATATATATATATATATATATATATCCATAAACTCTATAATTTTCATTCTTGAGGAATCTAAATTTTCAATATTCCTAATAACTATACTGCTAATTTATTGAGCACCTAACTTTTTTACTAGGAAATTTTGTAATAGGTTATCCTTCTATCTCATCTTTGAAAGCCATCACATGTCAGAAACTGGTTGAAAACAACTCATATTATAGATTAAAAAAAAAAAACAAGTTCCAAGAAGTTATGTGCTTTCCTAAGCTCATGTAGCTAGGGAAGTAGAAGTTAAACTCAAATCTAATGTAGATACTCAGCTGAATTTTTGATTACGTGTTAATCCCTTTACAAACTTAATGCTCACTAGAAACTTTATCCAACTATGGACTAAACAATTAGTATGTTAATTTTCAACTGAACATTTCTTAAGAATATTTGCCACATTCTTCGCTACATATTTACAAGTGTTGTTACTGAATCTACAGAACCATTACATGCTTTAAGATTTTTAGATATTTTGAATATAAGAAACAATCAGAAGAGCTGCAACCTAGGCAAAATCAGGTAACCTGCCAGGATCCCAGTGCAGGCACCGGGCAGCTCTGCATTTGAACCCAAGCACTGGGCTCTACAGCACATGTGCAGGATATGTCTGTCCTCAAAACATCTTGGTTTGGCTAGGAGACACCTAGAAGAAATGGGTCATGGAAAACATTTTCAAAAGTACATCAGAATGCATTTTCTGGGCTGGCCAAATAGCTCAGGGGATTAAAGTACCTGCAAGCAGGTGCAGTGGCCAGGGGTTTGATCCCAGTCTTGCCTCGCTGGCCCTGCTCCCAGGGCTTGCTGAGATGAAACTGAGACTGGGCGTGGTTGTTCATGTCTGCAATCCCAGCTCTTGGGAGACTGTAAACAGGCAGATCACTATGAGTCCAATCTAGTAGTGAGACCCTGAACACCCTGTAGACCTTTCCCGCCCCCCCCCCCCATTCCCCCAAAAGAATGCATTTTCTCTATTAAAAGAACCATTAGGTTTTCTTGGACAACTTTAGGCGCTTGCTGATTAGCTCAGTTGTTTAAAGCACCTGCTTGGGCAAAGTCAGTCAGGCGCAGGAGACCACAGTTTGATTGCCAGATATCCATGCTGCACCAGACCTTCCCTTAAGGCAGCCTGAGCCAGCCAAAAAAAAAAAAAAAAAAAAAAAAAGTCCTTCTTGGACAACTTCAAAACTTCTAGGCTTTAGGAGGCAGAACTATCACATAGTTGCAAATCTCACAGAAATGTGGGGAAAGATAGAAACATCACAAGCAAGTGACTCCTGCAACCAGGCACAACAATGGAAGGGTGGTGGCCGCTGCCATGCTGCTCTTCCGCACAGAGGGCCGCCTTTGTTTTATTAATGAAAATAATTATTAACTTATTAATATTTAGTAACAAAGCCATTATTCAACGGCTTTGAGGTTTCTTCTGTCTCCTTTCTCAATAAGTTACTCTTCTTTGGTTCTTTGCCCATTTAACCTACTTTAATTATGGAAAATGGGAATTTGTCATTTATCTACTGGCAAATTGTACACTTTCCCAGGTAAAATTATATATATACCTAGCAAATACAGGCAATTTCTTCTGGGGACTCACTGATAATGCACTTATTTCAAATTTCAGGTTTCAAACAACTGCTCTAGACCATGTGGTGGGGAATTTGAAGGGTTTGTTCTGGCTCAACCTGAATGCCTTTTTCCTTATATGGATGTTTTTATTCCTTTCCAATATTCTTTTTTATCATTCAGGGGATCAATGAAGAGACAAAACGATGGCTTATAAGAAACAACAGATACATTTACGTTTCAAATGCATCTGTAGGCAGATGCGTTCCAGGGCTGTTCAATTCAATAATACGGGGGCAGGGTGACCTTTGCACACAATTCATCAGGGGTCAGGTCCATGCTGGGGACACACAAACACCTCTGCACTCTTGTAATCAAGTGTCATCATATTCCCTTTGTCTAGATGCCTAATTTTTCAAAAAAGATGGTTTCTTCTATTAATTTGCTTTTATCTCCTTTTGCATTTTTGTTTCAGAACATTTGAATTTTATATTGCATGCCAAATGAAGTAACCAGACAGACACATGATAATCCATTTCACTTATGAAGAATGAAATTTTCACTTACACATTTTAATTATGATGTAACTAAATGTCCTATTATAGTGAACACTGCTCAGTTTCTATGGCTTCCTAGGCCACATTTAGCATGTGAGTCTCAGCAAATTTGGTTGAGTTTATTCTAAAATGTTACATTTTTGTGTGCATTTCAAGTTTGTTACTGTTTCTGAACACAATGGTGGCTGCATTTTCTTCAACACTCGCAGTTATTAATAAAATACAAATTACTGAGACTATTCATTCTCCTATGATGACTTAAGAAACAGAACCACTCAGCAATGCACTACCATTACATAAATCATATCCTATAAGCGCAAGGTTTATACACCTTGTTTTTCTACATAGTTTCAATCACCATTCCTGAGATGAGGGGGATTACTGTATCACAGTGATACCCTAGCTAGGAAGATAGCTCAGCAGCATAAGTGCTTACCTAGGAAGCACAGATCTGGAGTTCAATCCCTGGTACTGTATAATGATACTCTACATATGTAAGATACTTTATAGAGTGACATAGCACCTTCTCATATGTCATCTAGTTCACATATCATTCTTACAGCAGGAACCGAGGAATTAATTACTACATTTGCATTCTGTAAACGAGCACCCTGAGGATTTCAGGGACTATGTGAATGCCACAAGAGTGCAAATCACACATAACTGAACACCAACTCTACTTCTCCTACCATTCTGAGAGAATTCAGAACCAGAAAATATTTTGGCATTCACTGGCTCCCAACTACTATGTCTGCCTTGGTCCTAACCTATGGACTATAGAATCAAATCCCATGATCCAGGGCCACAGAGAACAAGATTCTAGCACACAGGGACTGAGAATGTCTGTGTTCTTGCACTGTGCAACAGGAAGAAGATTTCTGAGTCAGATAGCTAGGTTTGGGCCCTCACTACAAAAATATGCCATGCCTAATCTTGTATAAATTTTCCATAGTTGTTCAACTTCGGATTTCTTATTTCTGATATAGGAATGATGAGACTTACCTTGTGCAGCTGGGATGTTTAAAGGCAGGAAAGGATAGTGTACAGGACACATCATATTACTGCACAGTCTATATGACATCTTCCTCTTTTTCCAGTTCACTATTTTTTAACCATACTGCCACAGTATGGTCCTGGGTCCCCCAAATGACCACATGTTCCATGCTTGCAGTCAGATGTGGTTCTACTGAGAAATGATCTAGCTGGGG
Source organism: Capromys pilorides (assembly GCA_004027915.1). Lineage (NCBI taxonomy): Eukaryota > Metazoa > Chordata > Mammalia > Rodentia > Capromyidae > Capromys > Capromys pilorides. Next base: position 9,155 of record PVKN010044025.1, read on the forward strand.
TGTCTACAAGTCACCAGAAATGTGTTCTCATCCAGGCCCCTGCCTCTTTCTCTTCTCTGCCATGGCTTGTTCTGCACACATTTATGCCATGATATTATGCCACAGCCCCCAAGGAAAGGGAACAAATAACCATGAGCCTAAAGCTCCAAAGCTGTGAACTTAGCTTCTTTGTATATTTATCATCTCGCATACATTTCATAGTGATAGAAGTTAACATTGACAGATTTCAAATTTCATGTCTTCAACTTAAAATTAATGCAGCAATCCATAATAGCTTACAAACAGACTTTAAATATTAGGATTTTGTTTCTTTGATAGGCAATCCTTAACTTACTTTTAATTGATTGCTCAAAGTTTTCATTACATGTAGTCCTTTTCATTAAAACACTATAGTAAAATTTGCTATTCCTTTTATAATTGAAGGTTTTAGTAAGACAAAACCGACATCAATCTGTCCTGGTCAATATTATTTTTATAACTTTATTTTTATACTTTCTTGTTTTATTGTATTATTTGTGACTGGAATGAAAATTTGTCCTAATACATATTTTGTGAAGAGACTCATGCTGACACTACTTTGCAGCAATAAAAACTCTTAGTAAAAACACTGAAAAATATAAATATAATTTTATCCTGCATTCTATCTGCTGTCTACAAAGCTGGGCATGATTTGTAGGTTATAGAAAACATCCCTGGATAACTTTGTCATCAGCTGCATTTAGGGCCAAATTTAGTAAAAAACAGAACTCTCCAGATAGAATTTGACGATCCCCTGTTGGCAATTTAATGAGCAAGAAAGGAGCAGAGATCTTACTTCTACCTTACAGGTGCCGACGCTGAGGCCTCAGGAGCTGCACACAGACCCCGCCTGCACAGAGGAGGACTCCACTTGGCAAAGGACTCCCAGCTCTGGGGGTCTTCATTGCACCCTCTGCCCCACAGGACAACGGCAACGTGTTGTCTTGGCTGGAAATTTTTTTCTTTTGTATTTTA
>PVKN010044026.1:0-10142 GCA_004027915.1 Capromys pilorides
AAAATTGTCTGTCATTTACCCAGTATAAGGCAACATCCTAGGCTGCACAAATATGAATATGAATCATTTAGATCTGGAAACATCAATGAGGTATTATCATCCCCATTCTTCAGATTAATAAATGGAGACACAGATAACTGAAGTTATTGGTATAAAGGCACAGTGACTGAGTTCAGATGCAAACCTAGAGAAGCAAGCACCACATCAGCAACAAGCGGCAGGAGTTCCACACCCAAGGGGGATTCGTATGCAAATGGAGTTGTTTTTTTCTTTTTTCTTTTTTTTTCCATATCATCTCTGTCTGTCCTAACCACGCAGAGATGCCTGCTCAACCTGACAAGGTACAACTTGGGCCCCTGCATTCATTACATGCCCAGATGGCATGCATGGACTACCTCTAAGGAACTCCATGATAAGCCAAGGTTGATGCCATTAAACTCTTCAAAATACTATGACACTTCTCTGAAAGGCAGAACCTAATTTTCCTGCCTTTGAGCATGGGCCAGACTTAGTAATTGGCTTCTGATGAATAGTAGACAGCAGAACCTGTAGTCTGAGGTGCGTGATTTCCAAGAGGAAGGGACAGAACAAGGGCTGACCTTTCAGATAGAGGAGATTTAGAGCCACCATTTGAGACCCAAGAGTACTCTTTTTAGACCACTCGTTCTAGGGGAAGCTGCCATGCCATGAGGACACTCAGGCAGCCTACGAGAGACCCACTTGGAGAGGAATCCAGGCCTCCTGACAAATTCTAGCACCATCACCCCACCCACATGCGGCGCCATCTTGAAGCTGGACCCTCCAGCCTTAGCCCACCCTTCAGATGCCCATAGCCTCTCATCCCCTGGCCCTGTGATCCTGAACCCACTGTCTCCCAGCTAAAGCACTTTCAAATTCTTAAGCCACAATGACAATCAGATAATAAATGTGTGTTATTTTGTGCCACTGCATTATATACTATTCGTTGTGCACCAATAAATAACTAAAATATAAATGGACAGCTCTCAGTGTCCAAGAGAGTAATGGAAAACTCCAAAATGGCCACTAGAATTTTCAGAACACTGGCCAAAACAGAGGGTGGGCATTCATTTCAGGAAGAAGGAACAGGATGTGCTAAGGCATAGGTGAGTGAAATTCACCAGTATCTGGGGGCTTTGCAGAAGCATAGGAGTCACCACGTAAGTGTTTAGAGATGAAACGAAGGCCATACCACAGTGGGGGAAGTGGCTGACCATATACCCCAGTTTGCCTAGCACAGTACTGGTTTATGCCACTTCACTGGGCATCCCATGCACTTACAACTTGTCCTGGATAAAGTCATCCCAGTTTAGATGCTGGTAAGTACACAGTTATTCTGTAGTGGGCCCAGTATATAGGTTGAGGCACTTGGATGAGGCCATGTGGAGCAGGGAATGGTTTTTAAGATGAGAAGCGATCTGATCCAGACTCTGTTTTGGAAAGATCTGCGTTCAGGAACAAGTCTGTATGGAGTGTGGACTGACTTGGAGAATGCTTGTGGAAGCTTGGCCCAGGTCGACTAAGAATGAGAGGAGACAGTGCAGTCCCTGAGCTAACGAAGTCAGGAGCTATGACAGCCTTATTAGAGCTAGAGCAGTAGGGACAGAATGAAGGGGAGTTTGGAAAACTTTAGGAGACTTTAAACAAACTTGATTACTGTACGAGATAAAGGCTCAGTAACCAGGGGTGACTCTGAGGCTGTGGAGAGGATGTGGCTCCACATTTCAGGGATCAGAGCTCTATCTAAAAATAGCTCTCAAAGCTGGGAATGATAGCTCATGCCTATAATCCCAGCACTTGGGAAGTGGAGGCAGGAGGATCGGAGCATGTTTGAGACCAGCCTGGGCTACAAAAGTGAGCTCAAGGACAGCCTGAACTGCATTGCATAGCAAGACCCTGTCTCAAAAAGACAAAAAAAAAAAAAAAAAAAATAGCTCTCAAGTGAGTCACTTCTGTTGCAGCCAACGAGGCTTTGGCTGGTTTGTTACCGAACTGCAGGGGACTTGGCTACAGGGCCTGGAACCTCGTGCAGTCTTGGCTCACAAAGGTCCCCCTGGACTAGGTCAGTCTCCTACTAAGGGCAGTGCCACGGCCCTAATGCATGCATAATTTCATTTCCCTCTCTCAACAAGTCTGCGAGAACATTGTAATTATTATTCGCATTTTGTAGTTACAAAACCAGGCCTGACAGAAACCACCAAATGTTTCTAGGCCGTAGGCTCCCTAGGCTCCACCATCAGAATTCAGGTGGGGGGGTGGGCGTGCTGTCGGAATAGCTCAGTGGCTTAAGCACTTGCACCAGCAATCCCAGTCAGGCACAGGGATCGGTGGTTCAATCCCCGGTGCAACCCTTAAAGCAGCCTGAGCCAGCCAAAAAAAAAAAATGAATTCAAACCCAGACCTCAGGTACTCAGCCTCAGCTAAGGGGCATTTTGGGGGTAAAATCCCTAGAAACACTTTCTCACCCTCCTCCCTGTCAGGGATACCTTGGCTGAACTTGAGTCACCCTCCTAATAAAAATTCCATGTTCCATCAGCAGAATGTTTCCATCCCAATTAGATCAATTTTCTCTAAGTAGCAATAAATGTGTTTTTCTTTCAGAGGCCAGCCTGACACATTAAGCAGGCTCCGGGCAGCCATTCCCCAGGCCATTGGCTCCAAGTGTGTGGGGTCAGGGATCATGGTGCCACCGCCTCCAGCTCATTAGTGGGACCCATTCATCTTGGCCCGGGACACCAGCACTCAACATGGTGGCAGGGCTCAGGGTGGGGGAGTGGTGGCAATTCATCAGCGACTCTGGTTCACCGGAGACAAGAACAGAAAAGCAGGCCTGCTCACAGCCTGCAGGAGCCCTAGGCCTCGCAGCTGAGGACCAGAGGCACCTGGTTAAAGGTTAACTTGGCCCAGGATGTCTGTCTTTGGGGGCCACAGCCACCACGCAGAGAAAGAAGAGCTCATGGTAGGCCCTTTCAAATGCACCTGGCTTCTGTCTGCTAACAGAGCTTCCCTCCGGCTACCTCCACAAATCAACCCCTGAAATCCATGCAAGCAAAGCCTACAGGGGCCTGGAGAATGACTGTCACTCAGGCTCCTTATAGCTCAGAGACTCCTGGAGTAAGTCCTTTGATTTGCAAATCCAGACTCCAGGAATGGAAGCAAATGATAGCCTGCCCTACTCTGCCCTGGGCCATGGAAAGGAGCTTTGTCAGAGGAATGACGAATATCTATCACTTCCCTGGAAGTCCAGGCTCAGCCTCTAGCTTCCAGCAAGTACAGTACACACACACACACACACACACACACACACACATCTCAGCCATGCCACCCTGAGCCAAACAGACCTACAGCATGGGCAGGGAGTTCCAGGAGAACATATGTTAGTCTGCTAGAATTGTGGAAATGAAGCTCCCTGCACTAAATGACTTCAACAACAGTATTCATTCTCCCATACTTTGCAGAGCCAGAAGTTGGGGTGTGGAGGGATATTCCCTCTGAAGGCAGTAGGGAAGGATGGGTTTCTGACAAGTCCTTGGCTTAGGGCAGTGACAGTGATGGTGAAGCATTTACAGCTTTCAGTGATACAGATGGGCAGCTGCAGTACGATTGCCATAGGTTCGCCACCACTGGCTTGGGGCCTCATGACTCCCATCTTCCTGGGACATTCTGCCTGTGTACAAGCATCCACTTTGGATAAAGATACTAGTCACGTGGGGTTGGTGGCTCTGTCTCCACTGGTAGCCTCTCATCTCCACCTCATCTGTCACCACCCTACTTCCAAGTGCAGGTAGGTGCACGCTGAAGTGCTCGGACTTAGGACTTCAACATACAAATTTCAGAAGAATACAGTTCAGCCCATTACCTTCCCCCTTTGGACCACTTGAGAAGCAAGCCCCAGGCATCCAGTTCCCCCACCAAGCCCAGCGCAAGGTGCTGAGAGTGCTGTCCTGTGCAGGTGTCTTCCCTGAGAGTTCACAGGTGACAAGGAAGACAAGTACAACCACCTGGATGAAGCACAATCCCAGGCTGTGGAGTGTACGGAGCTACAACCCCCTCCCCTCTTACCCCAGGTAAGAGGTTGCCTGGGGCTGGTTTGGTAATTACATAGTCATTCCGACCTTCCCCAGGCTGCTCAGGCCACATTAGCTTTGCCCCTCCTGCCCTCACCTTCCAGGCGGCTGCTGCTTTCACCAGCCCCTTCCCAGACTGATGTCTTTCCTGGAAGCTGGATTAATGGCGTCTGAGCAACCTGGCCAGAAACCACAGCTCAGGATAACCTTTCCACAGAGCCCAGGGGCTTGGCAGAGGTCTCCATGATTTATGTAGCCTCTGGCCAGGCTGCCCTCCTCAGCAGACTGCTCCTCCCTCCACCTTCCTGCTTTCCCCAGCTCAGCTCTGGTAGCCCCAGCTTCAGCCCAGTGCATCCCAGGACTCTGGGGTGGATTCCAAGTCCAGGCAATGACCACACAGTTGGGGCCCAAAAGTCACCTTCTGGGGAACCTTTGTATGGCCTGATTCTTGCAACTCTTCCCACCCCAACCCAACTCCTGCAACCCCAACTCCTGCAACCCCGCCTCCCCGCAACATCTCTCAGTTGAAATTAAATAATGGATAACAGAATTAACAGTTCCCTAGAGGCAGTAAGATTTATAAGAACTGAGACAACTTTCTCATCTTCCTCTGTGTGCCAAATCCACCCAGTGCCTGTGTTATAGTTGTGTTCTACAAATGTGGGCTGGGTAAATAAACAAAACAAATGATTCATTACTCAGCGTCCTCCTTCTACCAAACCCACAGATTGACCCACTGACTTGATACAAGTCTGTGCAACTCCTATGGTACGGGAAGAAAAGGGTGAGGCATTGAGAGCTGGTATTCTGGACGGAGGAAGCAGATTGGGAAAAGACAGGAGAAGGCAGAAGTGCAAAGTGCGTTTGGAGAAAAAATAGTGCGCCTTTGTGTCTGCCTGGAGCAAGATCCAGATCCACAGGGCTGTAAATTGAAGGCAGGTGAGGATGATAGAACGTTACAGAAAGTTCTCAGGGGTGGCATTATCAGAGCTGGTCTGTGCTGGTGAAAAGAGCAGATAGGGCCACAGGACAATACAAAATGTGAGACTGTAGGTCTGAAAAAAGGTTTTGGATCAAACCAGAGGTCCCAGAGTGAGGACAATAGAGGTCATGTAGGGAAAACAGAAAGAGGGGAAGCTGCATCAAGCCTGGAACAACTGCAGTACGGGGAAGAGGGGCTCAGAAGAGACAACATGATCAGCAAAGCAGAGAACGATCAGAGAGGGAGGGCAGGCATGCTCAGCATGCGCAGAGGGATGTCTCGTCTTTGCTCTCGAAGTTCCCCCATCGACCCCCTTATGAGGGCCGGGGAGATCTGATTCCAACTCCCAAACTTTTCAGGGCCCAGCTATAGCACCTTGGTAGTGGCCACACCAAGTCTGTCTTCCGTTCCACAAGGACCTAGAGAAACTCCGAGTGTGGAGGACAAGGCACTCACTCCAGTGAAATAATTAGCCCCAGCACCAGCATACCACTGCCTCCTGGGCTTTCCAGCAGCCATCTTGGCCTAGAGTGGTTTTTCCCAACCTCCACAAGGTGGACATTTGCAACTAATATTATTTTTGACACCTTCTTGTATTAAAGAATATTTAGAAGCATCGGGAAAAATAAAACATGTCTCCACTCTCAAGCCCAAAGGTCTTGAAATCTAAAAAGATCCATGGGAAAAGCCATATTCATACGTCTCTTACTGTTTCTCCTACATATATTCAATCAGCAAGCATTCTTCAAACATTTCTATGTTGGCCTTGTGATGGGATATGAAGAGATCACTGAATATGCCAGTGATCCTGCTTGTGGTGATATTACTAGTTGATGAAGAAAACAGTTTTGAGATAGAATTATAGAAGGCAGGATAACAGCCCCAAAGATGCCCACCTCTTTGTCCTCAGAAGCTCTGAATATCCCACCACACAGCAAAAGTCCCACTAAGTGAGAAAAGAGGCAGGAGAGTCAATTAGACAAGATGTGGCAGATGCAGCTATCAAAGGCAGCTAGATAAGGACACTACACTGCTAGTTCTGATGTGGAAAAAGAGGCAAGGAATGCATGCAGGAGCCTCCGAAGAAGAAGGAGACGGGGCCTCCAGCGGGGCCAATCTGTGCCGCCACCTTGACTTCATTCCAGGGAGACACGTTTCACACTTCTGATCTGTAAAATTGTAAGATAAAAAACTCATACTCTTTAAGCCTCTTTACACTAGCACTGCTTTGTTACCACAGTTAGAGAAAGCCCATACAGGCCCAGGGAGTTTGGTTTGGGTTTGGGTTTCTGTTTTGTTTTGTTTTGTTGTTTTGTTTTGCAAGGCAGGGTCTCACTATGTAGTTCTGTCTGGGCTTGAACTCATTAAATAGCCCAGGCTGGCCTCAAACTCATGCCTATTTTGTCTTAGTCTCCCAAGTACTGGGGTTACAGTCATGTACCACCACACCTAGCTCACAGAGTTAAGAGGGCTGTAGGATCTCAGAGAAACACCATGTCTGACCATCCAAGTTGCACGCCACCCAAAAATAGCCAGCTATCAGAGATCAGTGGGGCTGAAAAACACCCCACACTCTGCTTGCTAACCCATGAGCCCTTACGAGGACTGCATCTTGGCAGGGGTACAGGAGGTCCCTTTTTCTAAAGTACATACAGGCTCTTTTTTCCACTTGCCAAAAGATGTTGACCACCCAGGGTAAGGGAGGGAATTTACCTTAATTTGCAAAGGGGCTCTCCAGGTAAGTGTGGCCCTGGGAGGAGACTGACTTTTCCCAGGGCGACCTGGGAGGCCTTCATAGAGAAGATATCTAAACACATGTGAAAAAGAAGAGTTGTCTCTAGGAAAGCAGAGAGCACAAAAGTCTAAAAGAGCCTGACGCAGTTTGAGAAGAGGAAGATGCCCCCCGCCACCACCACCACCCCACACAGCTGCAGCACCAGGAATATAAGAGGCAAAGCACAGGCGCTGAGTGCAGCTGGATGCAGAGTACCAGGGGCCTGTTGGACATTTGCGGGGAGATACCCAGGAGGAGACTAAGTGCCCACATCTGGAGCTCTGGTAAGAAGGCTGGCCTGTCCCATGGCTCTCCTGATGCAACTCCAGAGCATCTAGCTTGGTAAACTGAGTTCCTCCAGCCCCGCCCCAGGGACTTCTGTCCCATGGCTCTGGAGGGCTCCTGACTGTTACACGATATGCTTTTAGGGTCCAGGAGTGAGTCTGACCCACAGTGGCTCCACTTCCCAGCACTTAGCTCCAAGACAGGTATTGATGGTGCCTTGACCCTCCCTGATATATTGCCACAAGGTGACGCAGGCCAGTCCTGCAGTCCCAGCCAGGCCACGGCCCCTCCTCATGCCTGAGCAAAGAACAGGAAAAAACCATCAAGCTGGGCACTAGGCTTGTGGTACAAATGGCAGTAAGTTGTTTTCATGAGGCAAATGGGCCCCCACAGACTAATGGCTGTCTGTGGCCTCCCTCCCCTCCAGGAGCACCCCTCCCCCAGGGCTGGCCCAGCTGGAAAGCTGCAGTTGCTCCAGCCACTCCGCCTAGCCCTTTTGCTGACAGTATAACCTTCAGGAACCTGAAATTCCTGAGTGGTCCCCAGAGCTCAATGCATCTTGAAAGAAAATTTGTGTAATGTCATTTCAGGCTGTCCCTAATCCAGAATTATTGAGGGGGGGGCTGGGACCTGGGAATTGCCTCTGACACTTGACAAATACTTGGCTTTGTGTAAATGGACAGGCTCCTGAAATAACTGCCTTTGGATGTCACATGAAGAGAAATTAATTCTTTATTAACTTCCCCAATGATAATCTAATAAACCCATCGGGCCTCAAGGCCCCAGCATTTAAAGAGCTTGGTGGTTTGGATGCAAATGCCTCCCAACTCCATTTTGTTGGGAATATGCTTCAGCAGAAGAGGAATAGTCAGCTCTGGAGGTCAGATGTCAGCTCAGGGTCCAAATAAGTGACTTTCTTGGCTCCACACAGACCTGCTATTTGGAATGCTTGGCCGTCTCTGGGCCAACAGCTCGTCTGGATTTTCTAGGATGGCCCACAATTTTATATATTCTGTCTCTTTGCTCCCCAAAGAAGATTTTTTTCTTCTGGTCAGATGACTGTCACTGTTTTTTGCTCAGATTAAGAGGACACTGTAGCCCTTAGCCGCCAGATTCAAAGGACCGGTCACCTTTTCTTTCCTCCAACTCCTACATGCCCAGTATGTGCCAGATATGGGAACTCAAGGCTTCTGTCCTCTGGGATTACAGTCTAGTGGGGCAACAAGCAACAGCACTTATTGTAATTATAAGCTGAAGGAAATGTGATGAGGACAAAGGATATCTGGGGAAGTAGGCACTGTGAGGATCCACTGTGGACAGGGAACCCCGCTGGGTGGCTTAGGGCTCTTCAGACCCAACTTTGCAAGGTGCAGTCCAGGCTCTAATCTCTTTCATCAATACTGATAGAAACAGCATCCTGAACACCCATCCTGGAGGGAAGAGGAGCAGGAGAGACAGGTGACAGGGACCACAGGGCCTCTCAGGGCAGGGAAATCAGAAATTCCCAGAATGACAAAGGTAGAAGATCCCAGCTTGCTTTGTCTGATGAGTTCCTGCTTGCTCACCTCTCAAAATGAGCTCTCACTACCACCCAGGAAGTCCCTGGCAATCAGGGGCTGTACAGGTTCATTTAAAAAAAAATCATTGTGTATGCACATGTATGTGTGCATAGGTGTATGTGTATACACAAACACACATATAATTATAGTGTGTTAAAATCTGTCACATATTAGTGAAGAAATGAAGAATTATTCAATCCATGGTCGTCATCAATGAACAGTCCAGCCTATGGGTCCCATGTGAATTCTAAGACTCAGTAAAAATAAAGCAAAACTAGAAGAAAAAAATGATAGTGAATGGAATTTGAAGGTATATTAAGAATTTTCTAAGCATAAAAACAATGGGAAAATTCAAGAAAGTAAAGATTACAACTATATAAAAAATTTAAATTTCTCTATGATATAGAGATTCAATATAGATTCAATCATGATAATCAATACCACTTTTTAACACAGCCAAAGGTCAAAGAAGAAAGAGAAAAAACATAAATAACTAATCTGCACAGGAGAAAAAATGTTCACTCTTGATCCTAATCATTTAAAAGCAAGTTAAAGCAGCAGTAAGAAAGCTGATGCAAGAGGCTCAGTGCGAGTTCAAGATCAGCCTGAGCTACAAAAGTGAGCTCAAAGCCAGCCTAAACTGCACAGTGAGACCCTGTCTCAAAAAGACAAAAAAAAAGAAAAAGCAGCAATAAGACACCATTATTTTCCTAATGAGCTGACCTTTAAAAACTGTGCTACGTCCAGTGTAGAGGCATGCAAGGTGTGTGCTTTCTCACACTGCTGGCTGAGGTACAAATTTTTACAACTCTCCTGGAATCCCAGCACTCTGGGAGGCTGAGGCAAAAGGGTTACAAGTTTAACAACTTAGCAAAACCCTGTCTCGAAATACAACACAAAAAGGGCTGGAGGAGGATATAGCTCAGTGCAAAGTCCCTGGATTAAATTTCCCTGCTGAAAGAAGCCCAGGCTTCGGGAAGGAGTCCTTCTACTAGAACCTTCATCATATAAAAAAACATGGTTTCTAAAATAGGACTAAATAGTATAAATCAGTCATGACCAACCTATGGCACAGGTGCCCCAGCAGGCTGTATCACCAAAGACTCTAAAAGGTTCACCATCACTGGTATAGACAGAGATGCATCTGATGTAGCAACCAAATACAAAATGTGAACTCTCACTTGTATCCTAATTCAAACAAGTTGGCTCTAAGATGAGTTTCTAGATAACTGCAGAAAACTATGCATGGCAAGATGTAAGATACGAGATAGTGTCGGGCAGTTATTGCTCATTTTTGTAGGTGTACTAATTCCATCTTTGAAAGTGTATTAAGTTACTTTTGCCATTGGAGAAGACAATCTTCATAAGAGAAATGATACAACATCTGGTATTTAAGATATTTAAACAAAAAGGAAGGAGCTGGGGAGCTAGCTCAGTGGCATGAGCCCCTGTCTGCC
>PVKN010044027.1:0-10123 GCA_004027915.1 Capromys pilorides
CATCCATCCATCCATTCATCCATAATCTTTTGATATTTTCTTAGCTCCAGGGAGGTGCCTGGCACTGGAGATCATACTAAGATAAATGTCATTTTTTTAATGTAGTTTATATTTAAGGTAGACACATAGGCATTGACAGTACAAAATAATATTCAATGATGATTACCCCTGGAGACGTAGACAGTGCCTCCATTTTTACAATGCCTATGTAGTGTTTCATAAAATTTACTTTTCTTGTTTTCAGACAAGGTCTTGCTATGTACTTTGGGTTGGCCTTAAACTCACCATGTAACCCGGTTGGCTTCAACCTTGAAGCCATCCTCTTGATTCAAATGCTGGGATTACAGGTGTGTGCCACCATGCCCTACTTCATAAAATTAATTTTGAAAATACTAGTGCTAGGTGTTCTAATAAGGAAAAAATGTAATTCTCTGGAAGAATGTATCTGGAACATTCAAAAACAGACTTGCTGGTCAAGGAAGACTTCCCAGAAGTCTTCTAATGTTGGGCAAGTTATTTAACTTATTATTGTCCTCATCTGTAAAGTGGGGCTGTGGTAGTACCTAGCTCATGTGCTTGTTATAGAAACAAAATGAATTGCCATAAGGGAGGCTTTTTGGAACAGCACAAAAACTGGTAGCTGTGGTCATGAGGCTGAGAACTGCAAGGTGAGTCAGCCAACTAGAAAGGGAAAGAGTAAGGCAGAGCAAACTGCTTGTGGCTTGAGGGTCCTTAGCATCTCTCCACAGCGGGGAAATCTCAACACCCGACTGCGGAAGCTCGATGAACAGCAGGAGTTCAGTGCCATCATCTTAGCTGTTGCTGGCCTGCAGCGCCTGGGCTGGCAGAACCGAGTGGGGCAGGTAGGACCACCCTCCTCCTTAATCTATGTCTCCCTCCTGTCTGTGCTTTCCTTTTTTTTTTGTTTGGTTTAAGACAGGATCTCACTTTGTAGTGTGGGCTGCCCCAGTACCACACGCTGTGCCGTCACCAAAACCTGCTGTGGTGGCGCACGCCTATAATCCCAGTGCTGGGGAGGCTGAAAACAGGAGGATCACTACAAACTCAAGCTGCGTAGTGAGACCCTGTACCAAAAACATTTTAAAAAAATTGAAAGGAAGGAAGGAAAGAAAGAAAACAAAACTACAAGCTACAAACAAGAAAGAAAGAGAGAGAGGAGAGAGAGAGAGAGAGAGAGAGAGAGAGAGAGAGAGAGAGAGAGAGAAAAGAAAGCAAAACTACAAACTACGAACAAGTTCCAGGCTGGGAATCAGTGGCCAAACTCCTGTTAGCGCTGACCCCCAGCATTCCAGATGATGGGCATGCCCTTGTCACTGCTGGGTGTGGGGTACCACCATCACCACCTTTCTGACTGACCATTTGGGTTCCAACAGATCCTGCACCCTGAGGAGTGTATGTATGCTGTAGGCCAGGTGAGCTTGAGCCGGAAGGCACTTGTTAATGTGCCCTTTCTGTCTTCTTACCTAAGAAGCTGGTCACGCAGCCTAAGGCACTTGCTTCCTAGGGATGTTACTGGCCCCTAAAAGGCCAAGGGAGCAATGAAGAGGTGGTTGCTATCTTTAGCACCATTGGCTGGGGAAAAAAAAATCAAGCCTGTTGTTTTCCATCAGGGGGCCCTGGGTGTCGAAGTCCGATCCAAGGACCAGGACATCTTGAATCTAGTTGGTGTGTTGCATGATTGTGAGACTCTGCTTCGTTGTATCGCCGAAAGGGCCTTCTTGAGGCACTTGGTAGGGGCTGTACATCCCTGTGGAGGGGTGGGGACTTGGGTAGCTAGGAAGGACCATGGGCCACGCTCTGCCTGCCTGTAGTTGTTGGGTATTGGGTTTGGAGGGTACCAGGTGTGGGCCGTGAGCCAGTGGATCTGCAGGCTGTGGTCACAGCATGGAACCTCTCATTGCAGGAAGGAGGCTGCAGTGTGCCAGTGGCAGTACACACCATGATGAAGGATGGGCAAGTAAGCAGGGGAAGTGGGTGGGATGACCAGAAAGGACTGTGGCCTTTCTCCCTGTGCTTCCAATTTCTAAGCAGTGCTCTCTCAGAATATGCTGATGCCACCATTTTCTTTCCCAGCTGTACCTGACTGGAGGAGTCTGGAGTCTAGATGGCTCAGATAGCATGCAAGAGACCATGCAGGCAGCCATCCACATCCCTGTGCAGGTACTGAGGCTGGAGGTCTCAGAGGGGGTGAAAAGGATGCACATAGGCCTTTGTGCTCATGCCCCACCCACTTCATGCAGCATGAAGATGGCCCGGAGGATGATCCCCAGCTGGTAGGCATCACTGCCCAGAACATTCCACGAGGAGCCCAGCTGGCTGCGGAGAACTTGGGCATCAGCCTCGCCAATTTGTTGCTAAGCAAAGGAGCCAAGAACATCCTGGATGTTGCACGGCAGCTTAACGATGCCCACTAACTGGTGTGTGGAGCACAGGTACCTAGGTCACTTTACTGTGCTAACTGGGGAGTGATTACCCCGACTGCAAGATCTGAGACTTCAGCACTTGCCAGCTGCCTTGCCTGAGTCCTCTCTTTAGAGGTGGGGGCCCCTCTTTAGAGAAAACGTGAAGTCAGTGGTTGAATGTACGCAACTCTAATGACCAGCTCTAAACGTGATTTTTTGGTCGGGTTGGGATGAAGACAAATAAAATCTGTCAATCTTTACCTGAGTGCAGGCTCTCTATCCAAATTTGTGGACATCTTGTCTCACTTCAGTAGTTAAAGCAGAATCAATTGTAAACATTAAAACAGCAAGAGAACAACAATCTCCTTAAAATTCTATATTCTAAACTGGGCCTGGTAACACACTCGGTAAGCCCAGTACTCCGGAGGTGGAGACAGGCTCACAAATTCATGTCCAGCCTAGGCAATTAATTGAGACCCTGTATCAAATGAAGAGCTTGTGCCGGTGTGGTGGCAGATGCCTCTAATCACAGCACCTGGGAGGCTGAGGCGGGACCACTGCGAATTTGTATGCTACAAAGTGAGCTCAAGGCCAGACTGAACTGCAGAGCAAGACCGGCTCAAAAAGGGGGGGGGAGGGGGAGACTAGGGATGTAGCATAGTGAAGACCCCAGATTCAACCTTGAACACAACCAAAATGCAACAAAAATTTTACCTATTCTTAACAGAAACTTATGCATGTGTCTCCATCCTGGGTACCCAAAGGGAGGCCTGCGGTTATCAATCTTACAATTCTTGCAAAATGAAAAACGAGACACTTTAAAAAAAAAATCCTTTAATAAACAAAACAGTCCATTTCAAACTCCCCATTACCTAGGGTTCTAGTTTTGGATGGGTTAGCTGCACAATTCCAGTTCAGAAGCCCACAGAGGCTCGGTCCTGCGGGGAGCGGCCGACTTGTGTGGTCTCTGGGTGCTTCGGACCCCCAGGTCCAGTCGCAGACGGGGTGGCCGCGCCGGCAGCCGTCACCCGCGGCAAACGCAACTCCTGCGGATCGCGCAGCCGGCGGCGGACCGAGCTGCGGACCTCTGCCCTCTCCGCAACTTCTCCCTAGGAGGCAGTCGTCCTCAGAAGAAGGCTGCTCGTCTTACAGCTTTGTCCCGGCCGCGCCACACAGGCCTATGAATGAGGACGGGGATGCGACTAGAGTCCCGGGTCGAGGCGGCCGAGGGCGACACCAGACTTCTACGCTTCGGTTAACATTTCTCTCCCGCGACGCCCAGAGCTCCGCAGTCCCGGCTGCCGAGGGCTGGGCGCCCGCTGGACGGACCCAGGCTGCGGCGGGACTCACCTTCAGGGCGCCGCTCGGCCCCGGCCCGACCAGGCGCGAAGCCGAGGTCGCGGAGGCTGCTGCGCGCCCCGCAGCCGGCGGGGTCCGAGGCCGGGCCTTGCTCCTACAGGCCGAGGGGCCGAGGCCTCCGGAGCGGCGCGGCGCGGCGGGGGGAAGGGAGGAGCGCGGGAGCGCGGGAGGCGGCGGGGGCGCGCGGGCGGGGGGCGGGGACGCGGCCCCGCGTGGCTCAGCTCTTTCTGTGAGGCGGTGGTGGCCCTTAAAAGGGCCTTTGTGGTGGCATGAGGGCCGAGGGCCGGCGCGGGGGGCCTCAGTACTCCTGAGAGGCCTGCGTGGCCTTCTTGCCGCTCGCCGGCGCCTTCGGCCCCACGGTGGCGCTCGTCTTCTTGGGCAGCAGCACGGCCTGGATGTTGGGCAGGACGCCTCCCTGGGCGATTGTCACGCCGCCCAGCAGCTTGTTGAGCTCCTCGTCGTTGCGGATGGCCAGCTGCAGGTGGCGGGGGATGATGCGCGTCTTCTTGTTGTCGCGGGCCGCGTTGCCCGCCAGCTCCAGAATCTCGGCGGTGAGGTACTCGAGCACGGCCGCCAGGTACACCGGGGCGCCGGCGCCCACCCGCTCGGCGTAATGGCCTTTCCGCAGCAGCCGGTGAACGCGGCCCACCGGGAACTGGAGGCCCGCGCGCGAGGAGCGCGACTTGGCCTTGGCGCGAGCCTTGCCGCCAGTCTTGCCCCTGCCGGACATAGTTGAAGAGGTAGACCAAAGAGCAGCGCCTCGGAAACACAACCTCAGCGTAGCCCGCCGCAGCCCAACTGCCGCCGCGCGCTACGAGCGGCCTTTATAAGCCCCCCGCGGGCGCGCCCCCGCGCTCTTCTGATTGGCTCTTTTCTCCTAATCCCCGCCTCCGGCTGGCTGCGATTAACCCTTCCCTGACGTCCGTCGGTCGAGGGAGCGCGCCCGGCGATTGGTAGAATTTGAAAACCTTTTGCCCGGGGGAAGACGGCGAGGAGGAGTGATAGCACGCAGTCGGCCAACCGCGTTCAGCGGTGGCCAATCTAAGAAAAGCGCGCGAGATTTAAACGCTACAGTGCGAGACTAGCACTGCAAGACAAATCGGGTGGATTCCGAAGCCACTTCACCTCTAGCAAATTTTGTGCTGGCGTACGATTTTTAAAAGGGATTAATACTACACTTCCCTTTAACTCTCCTCCCAAATCTAGTCACTCCTTGCTCCTTCTTATCAAGTGAAGGAAAAGGAAAGAAATGGGATCTAAGGATTGTCCTCTGCCAGCAAATAGATTTTACCAGCCCTCCATCCCATCTAAAGTATCAGTATTTTTAACATTTGACATGTTCTCACTGGTCTTGGTTCTGGCTCTTCCTTTTTTTTTTTTTTTTTTTTTTGTCTTTTTGAGACATGGTCTCGCTATGCAGTTCAGGCTGGCCTTGAGCTCATTTCTGTAGCCCAGGCTGGTCTCAAACTCACACCGATCCTCTGGTCTCAGCCTCCCAAGTACTAGGATTACAGGCGTGCGCCACTACTCCCGGCACTTGTTTTTTATTTTTAGACAGGACCTCACTATGTAGTTCAGGCTGGCCTCCAGTTTCCAGGAATCCTGCCTCATTCTCCCAAAAGCTGAGATTACAGGTGTGCACCACCAAGCCCAGCTCAATTCTTTTCACTTTTTGCTAAAAGGGAACTGCTGGAGCAGAGATAGGCATCCTCCTGGAAAAGGAACCTCCACCCACTCTCCCAATCTATTCTAAAATATCCATATAGGAACAAGAAGAAAAAGGTAACACTTTATTGTCACCATTGGGAGCACCTGGCTCCTATTGTGTCTTACTAATCAGAACACTTCATTTATAATCAAATATCAAGTCACCTTTGAGCCAGTGTCCCTCACCCTAGCCCAGGTTCTATCTGAAGACACAGCATATTCCTTGAGAATTAGGGCTCTGAGTGTTGAGTTGTGGCTATCTGCATAAAAGCTGCTACACCCCACCTTAGGCTCTGATGGGTAGGGAGAGTGGCAAGTGGAAGGAGGCCACAGGCAAAGTCCAATCAGTACTCACTGGAGAGTAAAAATGGCCCAGGGGAACGCCAATGCTGGGAGTAAAACCTAGAAGAGGATGGGGAGAGCCCAAGGGATCGGACAGGCTAGCTCGAGTCAGGACCCCTGGAGACTGTGTAGTAAAGGGCAATCTTCAGGAGCTCAAACATCATAGAAGAGTCGAACAAGCTGGTAGCGAATGGAGAAGGTGATGGCACTGCCCAGGATCTACAAGGGGAAACGCACTGCGGTAAGAACCATGGAGAAAGCGAGGCAAGGAGGCACCAACCCACCCCACACGCACCTGTAGGAGCAGCAGGAGCACCGTGAGGTTCCTCTCATGTATGGGCCCAAGGAGCTTAAGCAGCAAGTTGATGAGGGTCATGTTGTTACACTCAGTGAAGGCCTCATCCTCATCCACACTGTGGCGCACTGTCACTAGCCGGAGTCGCTCTGCTACCTAGAGGGACCGGGGATGGACAGAACTTCAGCTAACACCTGCGTTTTAGGAACAGGAATCTGCTTAATGCTTCCAAGCCGCATCTGGATCTAAGGCCTGGGTCTCCCATCCCCCAAGGTCAGGATGGTGGCCTGGGGCCTTACCTCCTTGTTACCTTGTTACCTTTAAAATACAGGTGCCCAAGAAAGAGAGGCTGTTGGTCTTGAACTTGGAATAGCTCATCTCCAGTTTGCCTGTCCTGGTATTGAGTCTGTAGAGGGAAGATAGCTTTATGCCACTGGGTCACCGCTCCAAAATCTTTCCTCCTTAGGGTTAATTACTAGGAAGAGCACTGAATATGGGGTGAGATCTATTTCTGGCTCTGCTGCTTACTACTGTATGATCGGAACTGCTGTGAATATTAAATGAGGTTATGTAAGTAAGTGTGCTTTGTAAACTTAAAGAGCTACCTACATGAAAAGGATCCTTCTTTGGGCTCACATTCTTTGCATAGCAAATGTAGCCTGGCTTTAGATGGCCTAAGTGAAAGGCTTTGATAGCTCTTTCAAACCCCCAAATGGTTACCTGGGTATACGGTGGCGAGGGCAGGGAATAATATGCAGGAGCTGAGGTAGTGAGTAGAGGAAGTTCAACACCTGTGGCATGAAGAAGAGTAGCATGGTCTTGCTGAAGTGCCCCAAGATGCCTACCACGGCAAAGGTCATGCCAGCAAAGTAACAGAAGGTGTCGCCCACAAACACCCGAGACGGGTACCTGTGTAGGGGAAAAGATATGAGCTGGCAGCAAGAGGCATCAGCAATCCTTTCTCTTACATCCCATAAGCTAGGTACTGGACAAATCCTGACTCTAGTTCTTTTTTTTTTTTTTTTTTTGTCTTTTTGAGACAGGGTCTCGCTATACAGTTCAGGTTGGCCTTGAGTCCACAGGCTGGCCTCAATCTCACATTGATCCTCCTGCCTCAGCCTCCCAAGTGCTGGGATTACAGGTGAGTGCCACAACAGCCGGCCTTTTTTCTTTTTTTAGACAGGGTCTCACTATACAGTCCAGACTGGCCTTGAACTCACTATGTAGCTGAGGGTGGCCTAGAACTCATGGTTATCTTCCTGCTTCAGCCTCCCAAATGCTAGGATTACAGATGTGTGCAACTATACACAGCTACCCTGACCTTAGTTTTGAAAGGAGACTTTAGCTGTCCTACCAATTTTGCATCCCTTAATTATTCCTGGGGCTCCATAGTACTTGTCTCCAACTGCTGAGAAAAGAGCAAATCTCAGAATACTGCTGGGATAGATGTACAACTCAGCAGTTAAAGCACTTGCCTAGCTTTCATGAGATCATAGGTTTGATCCCTGGAACCAAAAAAAAGACTACAGGAGCTAGGTTAAGATCAGGACCATCTTGCTGTAGGATGAGACAGTTGTCTCCCTTAGCCACAGGCTTCCTTACCAATTATGGTAGAGCAATCCCAACGTGGTGAAAAAGAAAGGTATCATGAAATAGAGGGAAAAGACATGATCATCTCGATAATCACCTTGGGAAACAAAGGAAAAATAAGAAAAAGTTAATACCCATATCCCCTCCAGATCCTGCTAATTTTTTCGGTCTCTTATCCCTAACCAGCTGCATTTCTTATCTCATCTGGGCTACTTCCAAGAACCCACTCTGGCCAGGTGTGGTGAAACACACCTGTAATCCCAGCACTCGGGAGACTGAGGCAGGAGTGTCATTATGAGTTCGATACCAGCCTGGGCTACATAGTGAGCTATAGGCCAGCCTGAACTGCATGGTGAGAACTTGTCTCAAAAAGATAAAACAGGGCCTGGGGAGATAGCTCCATGGCACAAGTGCCTGCCTGGCAAGTGCAAGGTCACGAGTTTGAACCCTGATCCCACCAAAAAAAAAGATAAAACAAAAACAGAGAACCCATTATTCCTTTCAAGTCACCCAGACAGTTCCCAATATCGCACCACATTGATAAAACCTTCAAAAACTAGTTAAAAGCTTCAATTTGACCAGACATTCTCATCTACAGTTGAGCACCAGCTTTACTACTTAGTGTGTGAAATGGGGCTGATAATACACATCACGCACAACTGCCTTCACATAGGGTCCTGAACCTTAGCATTAAGCTGCATCTTCAAATCTTTTTATTTTTTAATTTTTTAGGTACTGGGAATGGAACTCAAGACCTTGTGCTTGCCAGGCAGACACTTGTTTTGCTGAGTTATATCCAGGCCCTCAGGCAAGATCTCACTATGTAGTACAGGCTGGTCTTGAAAGGCCTCAAACTTGTGTCGATCCTCCTGCCTCGGCCTCCTGAGTGCTGGGATCAAGGTGTCAAGGTGTGCAATACTTCATTCAGAAAGCTCATTTTATTTTTTATTTTAAGACAGGGACTCACTAAATTCCCAGGCTGGGCTCAAACTTGTAGTCTTCCTACACGAGCCGCCCAGAGTGTCAGAATTAGTGATATGTATCACCATTCTCAGTTTAAAAAACTGCTTACTTTGCTGGGCCTGGTAGCATTTACCTGCAATCTCAGGAGACTGAGCAGGATGATTACTGTGAATTTAAGGCCAACCTGGGCTACATAGTGAACTCAAGGCCACACTGAATTATATAGTGAGACCTTGTCCCAAAATAAATATTGTTTACCTTTAATAAGTACTTTGCTATTCATTGCTGCATGTGTGCAAGAGAAGCGGGTGGGATACTGCATCCAGGGCCTCTTTCTAGGCAAGCCCTCTAAGAGTTGTTAGGAGGGGGGCTGGGGAGATAGCTCTGTGGCCTAAGTGCCTATCTGGCAAGTGCAAGGTTATGAGTTCCAACCCCAGTCCTGCCAAAAAAAAGAAAAAAAGCCAAAACAAAATAAAAGAGTTGTTAGGAGGGACTTATAATAGGGATTCATTTTGAATGGGTTGGGGGAGGTTGCAAGGAAAAGCCATGCTCTTAACTGGCTATCATCAGAAAGCAGGAACAACTGTCTGACTAAATATCTTAAGAATTTTTATCTAAGAAGTAGCAAGAACTGAGCTGTTATTACAAATGGGCAGCAACCTCTCACATTAGACCAGAGGGGATATTGGCTGTTCTGGGGGTTGACTCAGTGTTCCTCTGCTTCTGTCTGTGCTTAAACATGAAGACAGTGGGAGAAGTCTGGTTTTTTGTTTTGTTCCACATAGTCAGGGGTATCCCTCTCTGATGCTGGGGTTCTGTGAAACTGTTTATGTCCAAAAGAGACAATCATGGTCTAGCTACTCATAACAATCCAATTATAAATGACAGGCTGCTACTTTTCTTCTTCACACTGAAGAAACTTTTTTTTTTTTTTTTTTTTAATTTTGTTTTTGAGGGCCAGGGAGATAGCTCTGTGGCACAAATGCCTGTCTGGCAAGTGGAAGGTCGTGAGTTCAAGCCCTGGTCCCGCAAAAGAAAAAAAAAATTGTTTTTTGCCTGGCATGGTAGTGCATGCCTGTAATCCCAGCACTTCGGAGGCTGAGGCAGGAGGATTGATGTGAGTTCGAGACCAGACCAAAAAAAAAAAAAGACAATAGATAAATAAATAAATTTTGTTTTTGTCTTCTTAAGGCAGGGTTTCCTGGGGTTGGGGAGATAGCTCCGTAGCGTAAGTGCCTGCCTGGCAAGTGCAAGGTTGTGAGCTCGAACCCCGGTCCCGCAAAAAAAAAAAAAAAAAAAAGACCCAGTTTCCCTATGCAGCTCATGCTGGTCTTGAACACACTTTGTAGCCCAGACTGGCCTCAAACTCGAAGTGATCCTCCTGCTGGGATTACCAGCTCTTCCATTTCTCAAAGCTGTGTAACAAGCAGCTCTCTAAACACTG
>PVKN010044028.1:0-10145 GCA_004027915.1 Capromys pilorides
AAAATAAAATAAAATAAAAAAGTGGGATCCACTCTGAAAAATCGAATACTGAATAGCATGTAAACTGTAAGACTGTGGGTAAACAAGAAATGTATCTCAAGAAAGTTAGGAAAATAAGTAATCGCAGGTGCCATCGAAGGCTGTCACTTCAAGATGGAAACTTAGTGTCCTAGCAACATTTCTCTCACTGCAGGGATAAAACATCAGACACTCAAAGTTAAAGAGCGAAAGATGTATTGAGCTCACCGTCTGTAGCAGTTTCAGTCCATAATCAGCCAACTCCAAGGCAAGGTGGTACATGGCAGAGGGCAACTGTTCATGGAGGCGAAAGACAGCAAAAGCAACAAGAAAAATAGGGAGGAGCCAACCTCTCTTCCTGCCCTTGTAGTGGAGGCAGGCTACCCGCCCTAGGGCAGGTGTACCATTCACACCCCCAACCCCAGCACTAGACAGTGAATAAGTCGCAAACTCTAGACTTAGGCACCTCTGAAAAGCCCACCGTGCATGACCAGATGAGGCTCTGGGGAGCACCCAGACACAAACCGTAACACTTACGAATCTCTATATAAAAAAAAAAAAAAATTGAAAATACTGATCACTACTTAATTCATATTAATATTGACAATTTCCTACTGACTACAGAAGTACATACTATGGTTCCCAAAACACAAGGTATTTGGGGCTTGGTGTCACAATTCCAAGAGGTAAGGCATAAAATATTAATTCCTATAGTGGCATGGCAATCTCTAGAATTTTAACATAGCACCAATATTTTGCTTGAGATTAAGTAAGAATATGCAAAAAGGCAATTTTATCCTAAACATGGAAATAAACTTAACAGCAAAATTTATTTCTCAATTAAGTACAGTAATGTCACAACAAAATACTAGATCTAAGGAAGCAATTACAGAAATGGAAAGAAGCAGACTCTAAAGATATTTCTGTGAAACTGAGTCCTTTAGCATTTGACCCTGTCTCAAAAAAAAAAAAAAAAATAATAATAATAATAATAACAACAACAACAAAAGGACTGGGAGTGTATCACAGCGCAAAGGCTCTAGATTCAATCCCAAGTACCTCAAAAAGCAACTATCATATAGGTTTTGGAATCATGCATGGTTGGATTATAACTGTTAGTTTAGATTTTGTTGTTTTCTAACTGTCTCACCTTGATAAAGCTATTTAACATTTAGGTTGCTTTTATTCAACAGGTAGGTGGAGATATATAAAGATACTTTTATTTAACGCGTAGGTAGAGAAACCAAAGATAGACACAGCATGGTAATGTTGCTTCCATCCATACACTGCAACATGTAATTATGTACTAAAAAACTGAGTGATGCAGATTTGAGGTGCCTGTTGAATAGATGCATGCGAACAGTAAACTGGAAATGGAGTTCAGGCTCTAAAAAGAAGCAACAAGTGATAGGGTTTGGAGTCACCAACAAAAGTAGAGTTTTTAGCTGTGCTGCCAGACTTCTTTTAGCTCTACCTCAGTACCCAAATTTGTTTAGTCCTGGGCCAAATGCCCACCAGCGCCCCCAACTGTTTCATTTTGAAGGTGCAGGCTCTTATTCATCTAGGCTGCCTCTAAGAAACTAAATAATCAATTAGCATAGTGGTTGGGTGGATTCCTGTCCGAATCCCACCGGCTCCTCTTTATACTCAAAGAGAATGCATTTCTTAATCATCCCCGCTAGAACGTAAGTTCCATAAAGCCATGGTTTTTCTGGCATTATCAGTGAAATTTTGCAGGCAGTCTTACTGGAGTTTTCTTTAAAGCTTGCTACTCCAGGAAAACTTACAGAAACAAAAGGAATGAAGATGTATCAACAAGAAGCCCGGCACTTACCTTAAGCCAAATGCTTGTTCCAAGTTAGAAACAGAAAATGGGTTAGGTATGGGGACAGCCCCACCAGACTCTAGCAAGGGAAACAGATGGAGTGCCACACCCGCTTCTCAGTGGATCATCAAGAAATCTCAATGCTGAAGAACGCTTTTGCTAATGATAATCGCCAAAGGAGACCATTGGGGGCTTCAAAAATATATTTGATATGGATTATTCCAAATCATGTTTGCATTAGATTTTAAGTTCTTCCTTAATTGGCAACCTCATC
This sequence comes from Capromys pilorides, assembly GCA_004027915.1. Taxonomy (NCBI): domain Eukaryota; kingdom Metazoa; phylum Chordata; class Mammalia; order Rodentia; family Capromyidae; genus Capromys; species Capromys pilorides. The sequence continues at coordinate 2,118 of PVKN010044028.1, forward strand.
TCTAAATATTATTAGAAACTGAGAAGAGAAAGAGGCGGCTACCCAAGGGGCCGACTGTGAGCTTCAGGTCCAGAGAGCCACCACGCGCCGTCGGGCCGCCCCTCACTCACCAAACCTCAGGGGCGCGTCCACCTCCACCGCGGCCCGGGGGTCCAGGCTGTCAGCTTCGATGGTCGTCTCGCACAGCGCCTCATCGTGAGTCACCTGCAGGCCGGCCAGGCCCCTCGGGCCGCCCTCCGCGTCGCACGCCGCGACCAGCACGCGGTCGCCATCGGGGTGGGACAGCGGGTCCAGGGCCCTAACGGCCACGTGGCACGGAAGCTGGAGCCGCAGCCGCCCGAACGGGTTCACCTGCAACGCCCACTCCCTCGCGGCGCTGCGCGCGGATCCCGGCCTAGGCACCGGGGGTTCGGATCCTGGCCGCCGCTCGCCCCCGCCCGAGTCGGACAGTCTCGTCCGGACAGCGCCGGGCCCAGCTAGGAGCTGACCCAGCCAGAGACGGCCGAACCCCCGGCCCGCGCCGCGGGAGAACATTTCGCGCCCGCGCTCCTGCCGCGCAACACCTCAACTGCAATTCCCTTGTCACGACAATCGACTGACCACCGAGCTGTCAACAGTGCACAAGAAGACGTCTGCGAGTGTTTGCTAAAGCTACAAGCCGCAGGAGCAATTCAGAATTTGAAAGCTCTAACTACAACCACTGACTCACATACTGTGCCTACTTCCGCCCTTCTCGCGATGGCGGACGGGATATGTAGTTGTGAGGGGGCGAGATGTCAACGTGCTCTGGTGGAAAAGAAAACTACATGTCCCAGGACACAATGCGCGTCATAGGCGGGTCGACGTTAGACAGGCTGGTACCTCGTGCTCCTTTGACTTCAAGCTTGTTGACCATTGGAGCAGCAGGATGAGGCGGGGAATTACGCAAAAATCCAACTGGCCAATGCAAAGTGTGGAAGAGGAAAGATTGCAGAAGTAGTGTGGTCACCTTGGATACCAAAGACGCGACATTTTATTTGGAGAGGGTGGCGGTTTAGAGAGAGATCGAGGTCAAAAACTGAAAAAGAAAAATAAACCTAAGTCAGGACCAGAACCAAGGGAAGGGGTAAGCAATTGGCCTTTTTAAAGATAAGAACTTGGTGCAAAGTAGGATTACCCTCTGTGGATGGGTGGTTGGTTAGACCCAAGCTTCGTTAATCTAGTGGACGGGAGGTGTATGGGGTACAACTGCAGAACAATAGCGACAGATTTGTGCTTTTTTCTACAGGAGTAGCATTGGACTCGTGGCTCCTTCCTGATTCTAACTGATCATACGCACGTTATTGAATGTCTTTGTTTTGCTTTTCTTAAACAGGTCTCACTGTATAGTGCAGGCTGGCCTAAAATTCACTATGTAGTCTTGGCTTACCTCAAACTCATAGTGATCCTCCTGCTTCAGCCTCCTGGAGTGCAGGGATCTAGGTGTGTGCCAGCAAGCCCAGCTGATGTGTTTAGCCTTTAATTTTAATTGCACATTCTTCAAACGAGAAAAACAATATTTCCCTTGCTTTACTTTGCCTTGCCTTGCCTTAAAGGGTTTTTGTGAGGATAGGTAAGATAATGGATGATAGAACACGGTTCACAGACTAAAAAATTGCAGTGTAAAGTGTTGTATTTTTACTTTAATGATAGCGTTGATTCTAAGTCACCAAGAAAAATCTGAGCGATCAGAATCTCTTTGACCACGTCTGAGCCTCCATTTTAAGGGCTGAAATAAGGTGCTCTAAGGAAAAAAAAAAAAAAAAGTTCAGTTGAAAAAGCATAAGAGAAATTGTCATATTGTTTTCTGGTTTACATATGTCACACCGACCTGTTTCTTTAGCTTTAAGAGAAAGATAGTCACTTTTAAGTAGCTCTACAAGGTCTGTGTTAACTTTTATGTTTTTCCATGGGCAGTAAAAATAGGAAGGGGTTTATCTCCTTATCTGACGGGTCTGTCTCCACGCCCATAAATCATTCCTTAAATTCTTTAGTCAAGACGCTGAGGAACAATACCATAAAATGAAAGCGCTGCAACTGGAGGCCTTGGAGAATGACAGCCCTTAGCCAGTGTGACCGCCAGAATCTGTGCGAGCTGTAGTGATGAACACATCAGCCAGAGTCCTCATAGCCCAAGTCCCTGGTTCTTCGCTGGCCATTGCCATTTTTGAAAATTCAGTGGTTTTTTCTTTTTCTTTCCAAGTTATCCTTTCCTCTTTGCTGTGCCCCTGGTCTTCCTCCCTTGGTATCTCTCTTCCTCTGTGATGATTCACGCTAGGTGCTGACTTCTGAACTGGGCAAGGGTACACTGAATGGATGCCCTGTCACCACCTTGTGTTGCATGTAGTCCTGATTATCCCAACTATATTTTTAGTGAATCCCCACAGGTGTAGCTCTGAAAACAAATTTGGAAAAGGCACTGGCTTCAGCAAGTGAAGAAGGTGTTCAAGTTTGCTGTAGAAATGCTAGGTATTTTTAGATTAAATGTGACTCTGCAATAAATAAATAAGTATGTTTACATAGTAATTTTTCCTGAGCCATAGTTTCCTATATAGTCATTATTAAACTGTTTTCAAATAAACAAAACTAAATAAAGTGGACGAAAAATATTTTCTGATTGCATGTGGCTGAAATTGAGAAAACTATTGATAGCAAGGTGGATGTAAGACATTAGGGAATTACTGGCACTTACCAGTCCAGTGAGTATCAGATTCCATGGGTCCTTCATTTGGCGGACTTACGGCTTTCACACCACGTCCTCATGCTGCTGCTCTCTGTACTCACACTGTGTAGCAGTACAGTCATTATTCTTACATTACACCTGAGCAAACAGATTCAGAAACATTACAATTAAACAATTAAAATGTCTGACTTCTCATGCTCCCCAAAAGTTCCAATTTTCTGACACCTTTGAAAAAAAATAATGCATCTCATAAATAATCAGGTATAAATTTTTCTCTTCTCATAGTATTGTGTCTTGAGCTTAAAAAGAAAACACCGTGTCTATGGTCATGAACATATGCTTCCGGTGGGATTATAAATTAGCATAAACTTTTCAGAGTTTACTTCATCAACAAGCATGAAAAGCCTTAAAAATATTTGTGTCTAGCTGGACATTGGGGCACACACCTGTAATCCCAGCACCTTGAGAGGCTGAGGCAGGAGGATTGGAAGCTTGAGCTCAGGCTGGGCAGCTTAGTGACTTAAGCAAGACTTTGTCTCAAAAAAGGCAGAGGATATAGCACAGTGGGAAGACCCTGGATTCGCTCTCCAGTGCTGGGAGAAGAAGTGTTATCTGTGACCCAGAAATTGTGCACCTAGGGGTGTAAGCATACAATTCAGACTGTGCAAGGCACGTTGTCTTACAGGGAAATTTATCAGAGAAAAGAACTGGACCACCTGACAGGCTATCAAATGAGAAAGTAGTAATTAAATTAATATGGATTTAGAATATTATGCAATTTAAAATTGTGTCTTGAAGATGAGTCAATGACATTAGGAATATTGCATAACATAATATTCAATGAAAAGAGTACCAAACTACATGTCTAGTATGATTCCAGTTCTTTCATAATTATCAAGATAAATGTATTAAGTAAGTCTAAGGTGTTTGATATTCAGAGAGACAGTGATGTTAAGCTCAAGTATCTATGTTATACAGTAATAGTATTGCTAAGCTTCTCTTCTGGTTGGTTAACAATGTAAACTTGAAGACCAAAAAATTAGAGAAAAAGAAGGGCTACAAGGATAGCCAATATTTTGGCCCTAGCCCTTCAAAGTCAGTGAGGACTCAGCACATAAGAGAACCTGTACTGTAGCATCCTATAACTCAGTGGTATCCCATATTTTCTGTTCAAGGAGATTATGGAGCCACAGAGGAAAGGGATTGACGATTTATAGTGTGCCTAAGGAGAGTCACCTAGAGAGAAAACATTCTCTCAGGCTTTCACAGAGAACAAACTGGTCAAACAATGGCTGTGACTGATCCAGATGGCTGACACTGACATAAGTTCTACAAAAGGCTGTATGTGGTTTCAAGGTAAATCCTGAGGGGATTTGACTGACCATGTCAGATACAAAAGTTACATGTTTTGTTATATAGGTCTTGCTTTAACTTGGCCTTAACTACCTAGCAGAAAAGTTTAACCATAAGGCATAAAAAGTAAAGCCAGATTAGTATGCTGAGCTGTAAAAGGCTTAAGTCAACAGCTTCTGACATTGCCAGTTCTGCTGATAACCCACTACTATTATGGAATATTGGACTATCCGTATAGCTACTTTCTCTTAGTTCAATGAGAAGAAATATTTGTACAGTCGTGTTTAGAAAAGTTATCATGTCTGCATCTTGTACACTGAACAACTACTATGAAGACAACACTATGCATTGTATTAATTATTGTGGCTGTCCTACTAATGTATTTCAAAATGGTCTCATTGTTATTTGTTATTAAAAGTAAGAAAAAATAAAATAAAAAGATAAATATAATGTTCTGTTTTATAGTGAGTAATTACAGAAGGGTATGTATCACTTGATAACAGGAATTTTGAAGCAGTGAGATTGTGAGTTACCACATTGTGTTATTGATAGTGAAGAAATTTTACAACTATAAGCAAAACAGTTATAGCATTTCTTGGCCTATTTTGTTCCCCAAGACTGATACAATAAATCAAAGACTTGCTGTTTAAATGTATACTTAGATGGATGGAGGATTTCTTACCATCTACATGTGGGTATCAGTAAATGGTATTTATTCAATAGACTGGACAGCAGAGGTCATGAAAGAGTTTTCAGAAGAAAAATGAAACCAAAAGAAAGAAATCAAGTGATTTGGTTTCAGGGAGGAAACTGTCAACATTCTGAATATAAGCTATTTTAAAAGAAATGGATTTTATAATTCTTATGAAATATTAATAAACTTAAAGCACCAATTAATAACAGAAAACACCAAGAAGTATTTATACAATATGTAGATAAGACCATTTGAAACCTAATGGGAAATTGCAGAGCAAGTTATGTTCCTTTTTTTACCATCTGGATGGCTTGTGATTCTTTCCTGGAGTCTTACACTTGGTAAAACTGTGACTGGGATATTGAGTAGGACAAGTGAAAGCAGAAATCATTGTTTAATTTGCAGTCAGATGCAGTAAAGCATTTGAGTCTTTACCAACAGCTATGCAGTTTGCTGTAGATCTTGCACAGATCCATTTTTCAGGTTAAGAAAGTTTAACTCCTAGTTTGTTTAAAATTTTTATCACAAGTACATGCAGCACTTTGTCAACTATTCTTTCTTCTTGTTAAGATCATTGCTTCCTTTCTTTGAATTTATCAATATAGTGTATTATAGTGATTCAGTTTTCAAATCTTAAATCACCTTTCATTTGCTGGATAAACTTTGCTTGGTCATGTTATGTTGTCTATGTTGTCCTTGCTGCATAAAATTCTAGATTCAACTTGCGAATACTTTCTAAGGGTTTTCGTGTTCTATGTTCATGAGAGATACTGCCCTGAAATTTTTTTTATTGTGATTTTCCTGTCATGGCAAATAAGAGACAAGTATTCCTTCTTTTGTTTTCTGGAAGATTTATGGAAAATGGCCACTAAGTTTTAGTCTCTTTTTCCTGCTGAGAAGCTAATATGCTTTATCTATCTGAAGCCCTCAATCTGCGCATCTTCAGTCTCACCTATCTTACATGTGCTTCACTGCCAGGGCTCACATGTAAACACACATATGAGTTTCACATTTTATCTTTCATGGCCCTGACCAGTGTTCCTATCTCCTGTGTTCGCATCACCAAGACTTTATCATTTCATTTTGGACAAGGGCTGTGTGTTCTGATCCACTAATTCTTTCCTATCTCTGCTGTTCAGTGCTTAATATATCTATTCACTTTTCAGTCCAAAGGCTGACTTTTCACCTGTGCAAATTATATTTGACTCTTTATCTTCTTTTAAGCTGTCCTGTCTATTTATTGTGGTTTCTTCACATTTTCTTCTAATTATCTTGTTGATTTTAAGTTATTCTATTACACTGTTTTGACGTTGCTATTTTTCATTGCAAACTCCCCCGATGATGGCTGATTTCTTGTCATGAATGCAAATTTTTGTTCATTACTCATCTTCAGTGGAACTTCTCTTTTAAGAAAAATCCTTTAAATTCTAGATTATGACAGTGTTCCTCAGAAACAGATTTGCATTTGTTTTGCTCAGAGCCCCACCAGTTGTGGTAGTCATGGGCCACCTTTTCTGTTTTCATTTGTTTTGTTTTTGCTTCACATTGCTTTGTATGAAGTAGTCAACTAATTGGAAGAATGAATATAAAGTATGGATACAGTTAAAGAAAATAGTAAAATGAACATTTTTGCACTCAAAATCTACCTTAAGAATTGAGACTGCCGTAATCTCAGCACTCAGGAGGTGACAGTGACACAGGAGGATTGCCATGAATCGAGCCCGGGTGACATAGTGAGCCCAAGGCCAGCCTGGGCTGCACAGGGAAATTTGTTTCAAGACAATTTTTTTAAAAGGTAAAAAACAAACAGAAAGAACAGAGACCTTGCTGATGAGTTTCCTCTTTTGCTCTGTCTTTTCTCTTCTGGCTTGTATCCCAAAGTGAGTCAGACTGAGAGCTCCGGAAGAAAAGAGGCTCCACGACACCGCGAGAAGGGAAGCCCTGTTTGTTTATTATCATTTTGTTGGCCCTTCCCAGGAGGCCAGCTTCGAACAGCGATGTCCACTGTCAGGCTGTGCGGGTGCCTCAGGAGAAAGTGCCCTGGCCCGTGCACCAGACCCTGGGAAAGGTCGGGAAGATGTATTGCTGCTTTACTCACGGGTATCCTGCGTATAGAGGAGCGAATGACCCCAGAAGGCAGAAATTCGAAGGGAACCCAGACCTTCTGGCCAAAACTAAGTGGGAAGTGCAGGGGAAATTCCTCGTGGGTGAGAGATGGAGCGGGCGAGTTCTGGTTCTGTTTTTGACTGTTGGCAAGTAGCAAGGTCCATTTCACCCCTGGATGCACAGCTCAGGCTTTGGGAAATGAAGTGCAGCACAGCACCGCCAAGATCTCAGGATAGCTCTTGTTGTACTGGGCAGACGCGAACAGTGTAGAAGGGTTTGGAAATCAAACACTGGGGCGCTGCCTACTACAGCTGTGACGCAACCTCTAACCTGACCTGACCTGCTACAAACGATAAATCAGTAATACTCCATGAAGCCTTTTCACTGCGTGCTGCTCAGAATGTCCATCAGTAATTCCAAAATTACTCAGTATAGCAGAAACAGGAAAATTTGACCAACTCTCAAGGGAAGATAATCACCAGATGCCAAGTTCAAATGTTCAGACTTTATTCAGAACAGTTAAAAACCTTGAAAACAACACAGTTGTCTCTCAAATATCAGTGGAAAAAAATAAGCTGTTATATACCTAGATAATGGAGCGCTGCTCAGTAATAAAGGAGGGTGACAGTCTGGATACTGAGACTAGATGGTTCTAGAAACACTCTGCTAAGTGGAAGAAACATAGAGATAAGATAACATGCTTGGAGGCTCCGCTTCAGTACAGAGTCTACGAGGTCTCATTACGTAGATCAGACTCGTAGTTACCTGCCTGTTTACAGCCTCCCAGAGCTGGGATTACAGGCGCACACCACCACCCCACTCTCAATCACTGTCTCAGTGCAACCCCGAGATGGGGCTAATATAGATGGAACCCCACCCACTGCATCTGCCCAAACAGGTGCTTTAATCCACTGAGCTGTTTGGCTGGCCCTGAAAGACTCCACTTTGGTGATGTTCTAGAGAAGGCAAATGTTAAAAGGATGGAGAATAATTAGTTGTTACCTGGAATTCTGTACAGAAGTCAAATTTGCCCAAAAGGTATTAGAGGAAAGAACTCATTTTTTTTTTAAGAAAAGAAAACTGTTTCGTGTCTTCTTACAAGGCATTTGGTAGAACACAGAGAATGTAAGCAAAAAGTGATTTTTACTATACATAAATCAGGAAAGGAATTTTT
>PVKN010044029.1:0-10148 GCA_004027915.1 Capromys pilorides
CTTGCTGATGTTGAATTATTTTTTCCTGCATCCCAGTTGTTTTTAAGAGATCTTTTCTTATCTTTTCACTAGCTGCAATACTGTCTTTAAGGTCAGAAAGTCTATTTTCACTTTCATTGAAACAATTTTGCCAGCTTGTGATTGAGGTTTTAATTTCCTGTATAGCACTTTGAATCTGCTTCATACCTTGTATTACTTTCCTAGATTGCTCATTCAAGGATTCCATCATTTTTCTATTCTCCTCTATCTTTTATTAGTGTCTTCTTTAGAAGCACTTAGTCTTTCTTTCATTATAGCTATCTTTTTTTCTTCAGAAATTATTTTGATGTGATTTCCTCTATAGCTTTCTGCAGTTGTTTCTTTTCTTCAGATGCTATTATTTCAGAGATCTCAAGGATGTGATTTCCAATTTCTTCTATGCTATGGTCTCTTGTATTTGTTCTGGGTGGGCTCAGGGCCTGAGAGTGCATTTTGCTCCTTCGCTTTGTGCTTTTGTGTTGTCCTGCCTTCTGATCTTTGGTGTAGAGCTTTGGTAGACTTCTTACCTTCGCACCAGATCTGGATCTACCAAGTTCAAACTCATCCAGGTGGGTGTGGCTTGGGTCTGGCTTCTGAGCTCCACTTCTTCCTGCTGCAGCCCTCGGAGGTGAACCTGCTGTGCACTCTGGCAAGATGTTCTGCTCCTGGATCAGCTGGGTGGGTCTTATCTCCAGCTTCTCTGCAGGGAGTTCTGCTGGAGTTTCCCACACTGGGCCCGTATGCTGTATAATGTTCCACTCATATTCTGGGCCCTTTTGCTGGGTCAAATGAGCCTCCAGCAGTCCCTGGGTGGTCTCACTCACATGCTGGGCCCTGTTGCTGGGTAAAATGAGTATTTGGCGGGCCCAGGCCAGTCCCACTCACAAACCAGACCTGGTTGCTGGGTTGAATGAGTTTCTGACAGGCCCCAGGGGGTCTCACTCACACGCTGGGCCTGATTGCTGGCTTTTTTTTTGGCAGTACCAGGGATTGACCTCAGGATCTGTGTTTACCAGGCAAGCACTTATTCTACTGAGCTATCTGCCCGGCCCCCAGATTTTTAAAAAGTAATATAAACAGCTACATTTTGAGTTTACAATATACATATATAACACACTTCATAAATTGTAGCATTTCAGAACAGTTTTTGAATCACTTATTAATAGTACCAACAATATTGATATATTTTTAATTAATACATCATATATAAATATATAGTGTTATATAATTTATGTAATATTATATATAATATTATTAATTATATAATTTATATGAATATATTTATATAATTTCAACCCTTTTTACTCTTTCCCCCATTCTTAGATCCCCTTCCTATCTCCATCTCGTCTACCCCATTTCCTGTCATCTGAGATCTCTAATTTAAAATATAAGATGCCCTTTATGTTGTGAATGAAATTCACATAGCATAAAAGCAGTCATTTAAAGTATAAAATTCACTGGCATTAGTACTGTTTTCCTACTACCTCTTCTACCTAGTTTCACCACATTTCAGCTTCTTAAAAGCAACCAACATATCCATTCCCCCACTTCTCCTCACTGCAGACTTGATAAACACCAATTTGCTGTTTCTGTGGATTTACCTATTGTGGGCACTTCACAGCAACCACACAATATGTGAATTTGACTTATTCACTTAGAATGATGTTTTTAATGTTATCTACCATGTAGCATGTGTCAGTGTTTCATTTGTGTGACTGAGCAATTCATCCTGTGTATGTATTGCATTTTATTTATCCATTCATACAACAATAGACTTGTTGACACCATTGGCTGTTGTGCAAAGGGTTACTATGAACATTAGTGACTGAGTTTTGTGTGTGTGCACTTTTTTCTTGCCAGCATATACTTAAATGGAATTGTAGGATAATATGGCAATTCTATGCCTTTTCTTTTTTCCCAGACTGGGGACCTTGCGTGTACTAGGCATGTGCTCTACCACTAAGCTACATCCCCAGGCCTATGTCTAACATTTTAAGGATTCACCAATGTGGCTAAGCCATTCGACATTCCTAATAGCAGTATACAGATTCCCACTTCCTGGCATACCCATCAACACTTGCTATTTTCTATATTTTTTGATATCCATTTTCATATAGAAGTGCTATCTCAGTGTAGTTTTAAACTGCATTTCTCTGATGGCTGTTCTCTTCTTTCAACATTTTATCTTTAGGATTAGAAAATGCCTTCACTTGCTCTATTAAATTTGTGCTGTACCTGGACTACAAAAGTGAACTCAAGGCCTGTCTGAACTGCATAGTGAGACCCTGTCTCAAAAAAAATTGTGCTGGAACATTTTAAGATTAAATTTAAGTCTAGGGTGGAGGAAATCTACCTCCATGTAAATCAGGCCTTTTGATCTTGGAGGTCAATTGAAGTGCCATCCTGGGGGCAGGTGTGAACTGGGTTGGCCCCTGCACTTCTGGATCCTTGTTGTCTACTCACAAACCAGAATCCTCCAGACCAGCACCCCAGTGCCTTTTGCCTATTTCTCTTTTAATTTTTTTTTTTTTTTTTTTTCGGTACCAGGGATTGAACTCAGGACCTTGTGCTTGCCAGGCAAGTGCTTATTATACTGAGCTATCTCCCCAGCTCCCCCAGTGCATTTTGTTTATCATTTTCCCCCTTTTTTGAGACTAAAAGGTCTGTTGCTTTGTGAAAATGAATTTTTTATTTTTGTCTTGAGACAGGCTTTTGCTATGAAGTTCAGTGGCCTTAAGCTCACTTTGTAGCCCAGGCTGGTCTCGAACTCACAGTGATCCTCCTGCCTCAGCCTTTTGAAAGTTGGAATTATAAACATGCATCACCATGCCTAACCAAGCCTCAGTTTATTAAAGCAAAATAAAACAACAATAGCAACGTGATTCTCTCTTCAGCTTCAACAGTTTGGCTATGTTGTGTATCAGTGTACATTTCTTTCTTAGTTTACCCTGTTCAGAATTCCATAAAATTTTTGGACGTGTAGATTCAAGAATTTTAGCAAAATTTGAGATTTTGGAACTTCCAATTTTAAATGTTGGTATGGTACTTAGAGGTGTGCCCCAGGTCTCCTGTGAGACATCTGCAAGCAGCTTAGTTTATACTTTATTATAACTGCTTATGCTCACATCTGCTGCTGGAATTCTTTAATGAGTTGCTTTTACCTCTTACTGTACTTTGTGCTTCTAATTTGTATGATTCCTTTCAATAGTTTAAGTTTGTAGTTCTTTAGTTTCTTTCAACTTAGTTTCTTTATGGGTATTTTTTATTTGTCAAGATTGTTTTCCTGGATCCTTTTAGCTCTTTGTATATAGAAAAATCTGCTTTAGGTTTTACCTAGTACTAAGAGTTAGACAGCAATACAAAATTCTATTGTTCCTTTGCACAGTAGGGTGACTCTAGATTAAAAATAATGTCCTCTGAGAGGCTGAGGCAGGTGAATCACAAGTTCAGGTGTTTTAACTACTTACTGAGATCCTGCCTCAAAATGAAAAAAATAAACTGCTGGGGATGTGGCGCAATGCAAGGCCCTTGGTTTAACATCCAGTGCTGGCAAAAACCAATGAAACAAAAAGCTTTAGTAGACAGGTATAAACTGATTTAAGTGTATTATACATCATGTCTCTAAATATCACATGGTACTACACAAATATGTGTACTTTTCATGTTTAAATGTTAATAAATTGGATCTTCGACAAAATTTTTGGCCTACTAAGTCCAGTGTCTGTGTTCCCTAAGAGCCTCTTTATTTCTTCTATAAATGAACCACATTTTTTCTGTGTTACAGTTCATGGTAAATGCTAAGGGTTTTTATTACAATGCACTAATTCTGGAATCACTCTACTTAGAGTTTGCTTTTGCTACTTGCTGTGGGCTGTAGTACTTAAGGCTGAGAATATAGCTCAGTGGTATAGCACCTGCCTGGAAAATGCAATCTTCAGTTTGAGTACAAAAACAAAAACAAACAAACAAACAAACAAACCCTTTTCCAAACTGTTTTTGTAGTTTTTATTTTTTGATGTATGTGATCTCTAAGGTTTCATTTGGCTTATGTTCAGCTAGTGTTTTGGCAGATTGCCTTGAACAAGTCACTCCATATATAAAACAAGAAAGCCCTCATAGGTTTTGAAAATCAGCTGTGTTGAGAACATCTAGTGCTTAGCCAGGGCCTTTTATTTATTTCTTTTTATGGAGCCGGGGATTGAACTCAGGCCCTTGTGTTTGCCAGGCAAGCACTTATTCTACTGAGCTATCTCCCCAGCCCCAAGCTGGAGCCTTTTAAAATCAATCTCTACCTTTACTTCTGCCTTGTAGAAACCACAGGTCTTTTTTCTACATGTGGCTCACCATATGCAGATACAGCTCTCTAAATCCTAAGATTTATGTAGGTGCTTTTGAGTGACCAGATTTCCCTAAGAGAGCCTCTCCATTGCCTTTCCTCCAAGGAATTAGGAACTTATTTACCTCAGCCTCAATTACTGGTCCCAGGTGGCAGTGCATGCTATACATATTTTTAAACAAATATTTATGTCTCCACCTTGAGTTTAGACTCAAACAAAAGTGTGTGCCTGTGTCCATCTTCATTATTCTGACAGAACAGTCAGTCTTTTGAAAAATAAAGTCTTTCTGCTTCTTAGGAATCAAGGACTGCTAGAGCCTTCACTGAGAGTATGGGCTGCTGTCTTCTTTTAAAGATTACTATAGCCTTCAGTGAGGGCGATGGGGAAAGGCAAGGCAAGGCAAGACAAGATACTACAGAGCTTCCCTGGTTTTGGATGGTCTTTTACTTGATGACTGTAAGTCTTTCACTGTTCCCAGAGCTTGGAGGCGGATTCTGAATGTTTTTGCTTGATTACTTCATGGCTTTGCCAAGAAGTTTTTTTGTTTTTTAGGAAGAGGTTTTTGAAGTTACTTCTCTGCCATTTTTGCTGAGCTGATTCTTGGCGGGCTCTTTTTTGAGTACCTGACACTATAGAAAAGCAGTACAGGTAATAATTTATCACACTGGATGTTAAAATGTACTGGAGATTTATTTTTTGGTCAGGCATTAGCCTTCTTGGAAAACTTTTAAAACAGAATGAGAGAACTTGAAGCTGGTCTGGGGGTATGTGTGGATGAAGTGAAATCTCAGTGTCTTAGTTACTTTTTACTCGTTGCTGGGACAAATACCCGACACTCAAAATAAAGGAAGGAAAGGTTTTTTAAGCTCACAGTTACTGGAGGTTTCAGTCCATGTTCGGCTGGCCCAAGGCTGAGTGGAACGGGACAGAACATCCAGTTCATGGTGACAGAACAGCAACAATTGCGAGAGGCAACCGACCAACCAAGGCACAGAGAGCAACAGCATCAGTCTGTCTCTCTGTCTCTCTATTACATTCAGGCTCTTTGCCTCAGCCTATCTGCCTTAGGCCACACCCATAATCCCATCAGTACTAAACCACTAAATCCCAGTAAATCATGAATCAAGTCTCAAACTCCAGAATTCCCCAACCATGATTGCATGAGGCTTTGGGGGACAACTAGACATAAACCATAACATTCCACCCCTGGACCCCCAAAGTCTTATGTACATCCCTTTGTGTAAAAGACATTTTAGTCCATCTGGAAGAGTTGCCAAAGTCCCAACAGTTTCAGCGTTGCTGAAAAGTCCAAGTCCCAAGTCTATAAGATCCAAGGCAAACTCTGAACTTTGAGCCCCTATATAAAACAAAAGTTAAACATATCCAACATTCAAAGGTACAAGATAAACATTACCAATCCAAAAGTTGCAAACAACAGGGTAATACAAAACACTGGGACCAACATGTCCAAAATCCAGCAGGGTAAACATTAAATCCCATAGTTCCAACTGGAACATCTGAAGAAGTCTGCACTGAGTTGTGAGTTCCGAAGGTCTTACATGGCTCTGCCTCTACAGTACTCTTGGTGGTAGTTTCCATGGCTCTCTCTTAGGCCAGATTTGCTTCCATTTTGCACTTTCCCTTAGACGATCCACGTTTCTGGCTTTTCCAAACTTCTGGGGTTTCCACTGAGTTGGCTTCTCACTGTCTGCTTCACACACTGCCCTCTCAGGAACACACTGCCTGGCCTCCCAGGCCTTCTGAAATCGAGGTGGAAGCCTTCTTAACCTAACAACTCTTGTATTCTGAGTGTGCCTGAAACCAGTGTCACGTGGATGATGCCAAGGTCTGCTGCCAGCTGGAGTAGTAGCCAAGCTTCCTTCTCTCTTGGTTGTAGGGCGCCGGGATTGATGAACACTCTGACCTTGATTCCGAGGAACAAATTCGCCATGCCAGCGCCATTTTGGAAACTGGTTTGGCCACTGCCGCCATTCTGGTACTTGGGTCTCTATGGCTTTCTTCTCAAGGCAAAGCCTCTCTCCTTTGCAATTCTGGGGCTGCAAAGGGTGGAGAGCTGCTGCCTCTTGTGATGCTCTCAGGCCATCCTTTTGATTCTCTGGTTCCTTCCCAGCAATGGAGATCCCTTCAGCTCCATTTTTGTAGTCCACAGCTCTCCTGGTGCTTCCTTCCTGGCCAAACTCATAATATTTTAAACCATCCTTCTTGGCTCTTTGCTCTTGATTTTCAACATAAACCTAGCTAAAAGCCGCCAGTAACAGCCATGCCACTGCCCCAATAGTTTGCTGCTTTGAATATCTCTTGAAAAATTAATCAGTCCGCCATGCTTAATCTCAGCCTTAGGCAAAATCTCTGGGCATGAGCAAAATTCTGACAGAATTTCAGTCAATCCATAACATAAATCATCTGGAGTCCAATGACCAATGCTGTCCTTTATCCCAGCAGAAACCTCCTCAGCCTGGTCTTTACAGGCTGGCCTTCTATCAGTCTTCTGGTCTAGGCTCTGAGCAGAATCTCCGCTACAGAATAGCTGAAGTTTTTCCAGCTCTTCACAGGTAGAGGACCTCTCCAAACATTTCCTATCTCTGCTCATAAGCCATTCTTTATACCTAGGCTTCAAACCAGTCTTCTGTTCTGAGCTCTGACCAGAATCTCCCAGCTGAAGCTTTTCTAGTGCTTCACTTGTAGGCGACATCTCTGAACCTTCCCTATCTCTTCCCATAAGCCATTCCCAAAAGCTCATAATCCACATTGTCAGGAATAGCCACAGCAACGACCCCATTCCTGTAGTACCAAATTCTGTCTTACTTTTTACTCATTGCTGGGACAAATACCTGACACTCCAAATGAAGGAAGGAAAGGTTTATTTAGCTCAGTTACTGGAGGTTTCAGTCCATGTTCAGCTGGCCCAAGGCTGAGTGGAACAGGACAGAGAGCATCCAGTTCATGGCGGCAGAACAGCAACAGTTGCAACAGAGGCAACAGCATCAGTCTGTCTCTCTTTATATTACATTCAGGCTCTCCGCCTCAGCCTATCCACCTTAGGCCACACCCATAATCCCATCAGTACTAAACCACTAAATCCCAGTAGATCATGAATCAAGTCTCAAACTCCAGAATTCCCTGCCTGCCCCATGATTGCATGAGGCTTTGGGAGACAACTAGACATAAACCATAACACTCAGTAATCCTGCCCAACATGCAGCATGCCCATAGAGTGCACTGGAAGCATGGCATGCTTACCACAGGCACTCGTCCTTGTTGGCATCCTGAGATAAGTTTACATTAGAAGCTTACTGCAGACTGCTTAATTATACAACTATAACTGACAGGTAAGAAATTATGGGACAAGAAAGTTAAGAAACAAAATTTATTAATTATAAATTTACAAAGGGGAGATACATTCTCCATCATTCATACTGATGTTACTATATGCATGGTTTTAAGATAATAACTTCTGTGAGGTAAATTTAGTTTTCGAAACATTTTCTACAGGGCCTGGGTTTTGTTAGCCATCAAAGTAAAATCTAAGATTTATATGCTAAACTCAATGTGGGCACAAATGTTTTCCTTGTACATGTTCCTTCTAAGTGCTCTGGAACTTCATGTTTTCACTTCCAGAAATATGGTTGCCACTTAAACAACATTAAGGCCCTAGGCACAGTGGTGCACACCTATAATTCCAGCTACTTGAAAAGCTGAGACAGGACAACTGCAAGTTCTGGGCCAGTTTGGACAACTTACTCAGTTTCCACACAAAAAATGAAAAAGGCTGGGAGTAGAGCTGAGTTGCATAGCACCTTTGGTTTTATGCCCAGTATCATTAAAAAAAAAAAAAAAAAGAGGGGGAAAGCCAGAGCCCTTCTAAATGTACAAAAGCATATTATATACAAAGAACAAGAAGTTTCATAAGGCAAACAAAATAATATAAATTACAGTCATAAGTGGCAGTTTTGAAAAGTCCTTAAATCACACGACCTCCTAAAACCATAAACCTTACAGTGGGACCACAAAGCCCTGATTCAAAGCTCTAGGAAGCTCCACTGTAATAATAGTCTATATATTTTGGAGACGCTGGTTCTTGGAGAATCATGTGTAGGCTAAGGTGTTTGGCCTCATAGAAGAATGAAATATTTTCATTCCTAGGGAAAAACAAAACTAAAGAAGAGATACTTTTCAGAGTTGGTGGCACAGACACTGGGTAGGAGGATATTGGTTTGCATTTGTTAGGTTCAGATTCTAGAACTGCAGCAAAAAGAAAAAACTTCTTTGAAGCTCTAGAAAAGTTTTGTGATCAATAAGAAGAGCGAAAGTGACCTGACAGGTTAACATAGAAAGCTCTAGGAGAAAGAAAAAGTGAACTTAGCTAAGTCACAGCAGGGAAGTCAGTGAGCTGCTCCTCTGGAAGGCCGAGGGCCAGGGAGATCCGCCTAGGCAAGGTCAGCCTTAAACAGCGCAGCTCCCACATGCTTACTACCTAATAATACACAGAGGAAGCACAGGGCTACTTTATATGGAAAGCTTGAAACATTTACTCAGTGCAGATCCCTAAATGCAACCCAATTCAATATACAGAGAATTACAGGGATGACAAAATCATGGGTAGACAAGAAAGTTAGCGATATGTACTAGACTGCCTGGATACATTCTATTCATTTTTAATAGGTACATAAGGCTCAAGTTCTGGGGTGTCAGGTTTTATTGAAAATTGTCTCAAGCATCAGTTAGCCAAAGATGTTTCTAGGCTCGAAGTGGTAATCTGCTCCTTATGACAGAGTGCTCTGCGGCTTCTTCCATCTTAGACCTCTCCATCGGGTTAATGCCTCTATTTTCCTTCTCTTTTCCATGTGATTTTTTATGCTGAAGATTTAAAAAAAGGAATTAAGTTAATATAACATTTGATACACATTAGCTATACATTAATTTCAAACTCTTCTAGGTTATAAACAAGAAAGCTGCTAAACATCGTACCATCAGTGGAAAAGATCATAACAAAAAAATTATTCAGCTGAATAATATCAGCAGGCCAAGGGGTGTGGTGCTTGTCTATAATCCCAGCACTCCAGAGGCCAAGGCAGGATCAGCCAAGGCCTAGCTACATACAAGTTCAAGGTCAGCCTAACTAGTGAAATCCTATCTCAAAAATAAACAGATACAAGTAAACATATCAAAGCAGCACTTTAACTATAAAATGTGGATGCTAATGTTCGTCTTAAAGAAATTCTCACTTTTTAGGTTCATAGCTTCAAAACAGTGGGAAAGATGCCAGGCAGTTTACAGTGCCGTGTTTCCAGCAGTGTTAAAAAGGTAGATGAAGAGGTCATGGGATTTAACTGCCTGGGCTCAGAGCAAGCAAGGCACTCAGGAAACACAGGGGAATGGTTAATAACAGAAAAGCCTCAAGCCTGGGAAATCTCTCAGATAACCTAAGAGACCTCTAGTGTCTCCGTTAGCAGCTGCTTAACCTTCAAGATCTGACAGGGAGGGACAGGCTCCTGGGCCTCCAGCTCAGTGGAGACAGAATTGACTGACCTCAGTATCCATTCTGACTAAGCAGAAGCACAAAGGGAGTAGATATAATGGCCAAAGATTACCAGCAAAAGGTGGGAAGTAAAGCTTTGCTTTATTCATTCTACAGAAACTTCCTTATCGATACCAGACTAGGTAAATAACTTAAATCCTAGTTAACAAGCCATTATACAATGACTGACAATTTTTGTTTTAATTAAAGTCTTTCTATGGAGCAGTGAATGACTCACCAAGAGCAGAGGGGGA
>PVKN010044030.1:0-10154 GCA_004027915.1 Capromys pilorides
TCCTCCTTCCCTATCCTTCCTTTCATTTTGACTTTTTTGAGACAGGATTTCACTATGTAGTCCAGGCTGGCCTAGAACTCAGATTCCCCTGCCTCAGCCTCCTGAGCTCTTGATCACAGCTGTGCACTACTGCACTTGGCTACATGCTTGGCGAAGGACAGCTCCCAGCGTGCTGTGGACGGGTGAGCTTGCAGAGCCCAGCACAGATGTCCACTGCCCACTTCCAGGCCCTACCTGGCCCTGGGCCTCTGGGCCTGCTCAGCGTTCCCTGCCGGCACTTGCCCAAGTCACACCACACCTGGCTCCCTCCAGGACCAGGGGCCTGGTCCTTTCCTTCTCTTTTCTGCAAGTTCTGGCTAGGTCCCCAGCCTCGGCGCCTGGGCTCTCTTAGGTGGGGCTCCAGGGCAGAAGTCCTGGTGACAAAGAATGGGAGTATCCTTGGTGAGGTGAGCTGGCTTCTGGAGTGGCTGGCTCTGTCTGAGCAGGCACAGGAGTCAGGACAGGTGTCAGGGCGGGTAGGTCTGAGGGGTAGCATTGGTCTGAAGATTGGGTCCATATGAAATCAAGATCAGAGAGGGACCAGCAGGCAGCTCAGCACAAGGTGCTGGAAGGCACAGGGTCAACCCCAGGTTAAAGTGGAAATTAAAGTCTGGGGCGAAGGCAGAAACTGAGATTTTTTTTGTGCTGGGGATCGAACTTAGGACCTTACGCTTGCCAGGCAGGGTCTTATGCCTATGAGCTATCTCCCCAGCCCTGAGACCTCATCTTTAACCATTTCTCTTTCCTTTTTTCTTTCTTCAGGCCTCTCTTGGCTTTTTCCTCCCAGAAATCAGGATGGAGGTGGGAGCAGATCTCGAACCCTGGGTCTTAGCTACTTGACCAAGTTCACCGGGTCTGCCCCTCTTTGCCTCAGTTCTTCCATCTTGGCAGGAGGCAGGCGAAAGCCTAGAAAGGCTTTGAAGTCAAGGATGAAAGAGACAAGGGGATGATTATGAGCACCTCCTAAGCATCATCCCAAATAATCCTAAGGTGGATGTGGTGGGGCAGGACCTAAGGAGGAGGTGCCAGGCAGGGAGGAGCCAGAGCCAGACCTCTGGGAAATATTCCCCCACTAAGCTAGAAAGGATCTGCTCCAAGGACCTGGCCCTCACCACCCTGGCTGGGAAAGGATGGTACTGAATGGCTCAGAGCGAGAACAGGGTCCACAACTACCACCTTAGACCTGGGGCCCTAATTCCAGATTTTACAAGGCTGGGCAGAGTCGTCTTAGGGCTCCTCTTTCAAGGTCACCTTGCACACAACTCAGAGGGCCCTAGCATTCAGAGTACCTTAAGTTATCCCTGTGGGTAGGGGCCCTGGATGGCTGCTCCCTCCCCTACTCCTTCTTCTCCAAGTGGGCTACAGTGGGGCTGGGATGTAGCTCACTGGTAGAAAGTGTACTCTACATGCTGTGTGGGGCCTGTCCAGCACTAAGTAAGTAAATAAATAATAATAAAAAGAGGGCTAAGGGATGTGGGCTGTACAAAGCTTCCCACCTCTCTTTGAGCTTACACAAAATGGGAATTTATTAGTGCCCTCCAGAGAGATGTTGGGGGTCCAGTTGGTGACCCGGCCCAATTTCAGAGGCTCTGGACGGAGGCGCACTTCCCATGCCTGTGATCTCGCTCGGGCTCCATCTGGTCCCAGTGCCCTCCTCTTCAGGGCCTCCTGAGCAGGACAAGTCTGGCTTACCCTGGCCTGATGTGGGTAAGCACCTGGCTGCCTGGGGCCTGGCCCGAGGTGGAGCCAGACTAAGCAGGGATGGCCCCTACAGTAGGAGGGCTGTGCAGCCTGGGCTTCCGGGCCTGAGGCTACTGTGTGTTTTGGGGTGGAGGTCCCTAGGTTGGGGTGGTGCTCACAGAAGGGTGTAAAACATCTTTACTGTCTAGAAATACTCTCTTGAAGGAAGCAGGCGACCAGTCACTCATGGCCTGCTTCTCTCATTCATTTAAAGGACAGGATGGAGTACCAGACGGAAGGGAAGCGAGGCAGAAGCAGAGGACCACTAGCCAAGTCAGTAGGGTATGGGGTCAACTGAAAGAGAAGGGAAGACAAATAAGGAGTCTGGGGAGAGGGATGAGGACCGGAGCCGGCGAAGCCCTCCAGGCATCAGCACAGAGCCAGGTGTCCCCGGTGGGGGGCAGGGAGACCACAGGTGTCTGGGCCTAGTCCGAGCTCCCACCATCCCCAGAGCCCAGGAACCGGCCCAGCCGGCGTGGAGGGCAGAGGTCAGAGGCGGCCTCGCAGCACTAAGGAGGCAGGGCGCGGGGCAGGGGCCTGGTGCAAGAGCCGATGCGAGCCCAGAGCGCAGCTAGGCCCTCTCCTCCCCCATCCCTGGGGCTCCCTTCCCGATGTAGGTCATGAGGATGGGGTGGCTGTGGCTGACGGGCTGTCAGCGCCCAGCGGGAGTTCCCCTCCCCCAGCCTTATTTCCCCCACGTCCCTCCTCGCGTGGTGCCCCTTCCCCGGCCCAAGGCAGCGGTGGAGAGGGCAGAAAGCGAGGAAGGAAGGGCCCAGGCAGACACAGCAGGGAGAGAGGGGCAGGTCCCGGCGTGTTGGGGCAGGATGGCTGCGGAGACAGGCTCTAAGCTGCAGGAGCCCGGGATGGGCAGTCTCCCACCCCGACTTCCCCCAGCCCCCTTATCTGCACTCCCCAGTTTCCACCTCCCGCCGCCCTCACCTCGGAGCTAATCCCACCACTCTGGCCTCCCCCGCCCCCCACTTCCTCCTTTCCCTCTTATCCTGGGCCCAGAAGGATGTCCGAGTGTCACAGTAAAGGGTGGGGGAAAGCGCTGGGGAGGACGGGTCAGAACCTTCCCCCAACTCCACCGGATCAGCACCAGCCCCCTCCCCCAGCACCTCGTAGACTGTTCTTTAATATTCATGAGACTCATGAATACGCAATGTTCTCCTTTTGGGGCGGGGGTCTCCACTCTGGCTTCCCCCTTGCCACACCCTAGATTACCCGGAGAAACTACAGCTTGGGGAAGAGGGGACCCCAGATGTGGAAGCAGCTGAAGGGGGAGGGGGAGCCGGTCGCGGACGGGTGGCCGCAGTCGCCGCGGTGCCGGAAGGTGGAGGGTGACCCGCGGAGAGGGACCCAGGAGCCTGGCGCCTGGCGTCGCAGAGCCCACTCACCGAGGATCATGCTGGGGACCCAGGCGCCCGGGGTTCCGCGTCGCTCTGTCCCGGGGGCCGTTCTGGCCGGGCTGGGGTACAGGGGGAGGAGTCGAGGGAGGAGCAGAGACGGCCGAGGCGGAGCGGGGGCGGGGCCCACAGCAGGTGAGGACGGGAGGAGGGGGACCCTGCGCCCCCGGCTCCGCGAGGGGGCGTCGCGGCCCTTCCTGCTTCCTCCCGCGCTTCTGCTCGCGGTCCCTGGTTCTCCGGGCTTTCCACGGTGTCCCTGCAGCCAGTGCTGAGGGAACAAGACATTTAGAAGATGGTGTCAGGTGATGAAGGAATCTGGAAACTCAGATGCCTGCGTTCCCGGGAGGGGCAGACTCCGAGGGCGGGAAGTACGTTCTACATGACAGGGCCAGGAGGCCTAAATATTCTGGGGAGGGATGGTTGGGGGGAACAGTGGGGTCCCCTCCGAGTATTGGGCCGAGAGACCGGGGTTGAGGAGTGCAGTAGAGCATGTTTGAGTGCCAGATGTTTTCTCTGGCTTTGAAACAGGATGCTACGGGCTGGGTCTCAGATTCGGATGGTGGAAGGTGGGTCTGAGGTTGATCTCTAGCTGTGTAAGTGCTTGGATCCTTAGGGAAGGTCTATGTGAAGATACAATTAATGTTTCTGAAAAGGTGGAAACATGGTAGAAGGTTTGTAATTTAGTGCAACGAAGACGGAAGACCCGGGTAGTGATGGGCTGGATGGGGTGGGAGTGGCATGGCTCCAGGGCTTAAATGCAGGCCATTTCCCTGCAAAAGAGAGCAAAGAGATTGTAAATTGCAGAGAATTGGTGAGGCCAAAGGGAGGATGGAGGGTAGGCCAGAGAGTAAGAGCTGGTGGTCTTTAGGACACCTGGAGTAAGGGCCATGGGGGGGACAGAGCGGGAGGTGTGCAACTCCACCCCACCACAAGGCCAGAGTCTGCGAGTCTGCGAGTCTGCGAGTCTGCGAGGTGTCTGGGAAGATGCAGCTGCTACCGCCAGAACCTGTCTGTACCTGCCTCTGGAGGGAGGGTGGCAGGAGGCTTTCCCAGAATGCCAAGCAGCCAGCTTCAGGCCAACCCAAGCCAGAGGGGAAGGGGTGTGACTGGGAAAGGGAAGCGTGGGGTTTCTAAGGCTGAGGCAGGGAGGAAGAGGCCCGTGGAAAGACGAGGAGACTAGCCTCCTAGGACAGTGTAGGAAAGGGAAAGAGTTTGGGGTTGGGAAGGGTTGGGACTAGATGGCCAAGTAAGGAGCAGGAAGTTTGGGTTCCTGTTTCTAGCACCCAGCAACCTTTAGCCCTCACCCAGTTGATCTAGTTTAGAGAAAAGAGCTGCTTCTATACCTGCCAAAGCACTCTGGCTCAAGGGCAAGAGAATGCTGAGTGTCAACCCGGTCCCGTTCTGCTCCAGAGGTCCAGATATCTCAGGAAACTATGACCTTGCTGCCTTCATCTGGCCTAGTGAGGCAGTGGGATCTCTGGGCACCTCTGAGGTCCTAGTCTGACCTGCGGTCACCCTGCTTGACTTCTATATGGGAAAGGCCCCTGCTTCTTGGACCCTGCTTCTCTCCTCTTCCTCAGTTTTCTCTCCTGGGCAGACGCTGAGACTATGCAAGGGCCAGCACCAGGCAATGCTGAGTGATGTGGCTTAGCCACAGGCCCTTGTGTACCTCCCTACAATCTTCCAGGGGTTCGGAGTTAAGATTGCAAAGGGTTGCTTAGCTCACTAGGAGGAGGCAGCTGACCAGACGGTGGGGTGACCTTGCAGGAAGCTGGGGGGGCAGCATGTGGGGTGAATTCATTATTGATGAGCCCTGCACCCCGGGCTACTAATGAGCCCAGGCTGGCTGCTCTAATTGATGTCAAGAAACTTGAGACCCCCAGATCATCTTCCTGCCTGCCAGCTGCCTCTTCCAAGCCCCCTCCCCCTCCCACACCCCCAGCTGTTCTTTCCCTTGCTCCTCATTGTCATCTCCATCACCAGAGACAAGGAAGGAGAGGGCTTGGGCCTGCCCACCCCTACTCCCGTGTTCCTCTGGCTCATCAGGTCTCAAGGTGGGAGGCACAAGTGCTCCACAGGGTTGAGAGATTTGGAGGAGGAAATCTGGCCCGAGTCAGAGAATGAAGCTCAAGGACGAGAGTGACTGGTACTAGATCACGCCCGTGGCATTCGGCATTTCTGATTCTGAGGAATTCCTTCCTTGTATTGTGCTCCCCTGGAGAAAGCCTGCCACCCTCATGGCACAGGCACCATGTGCCGACACACCCATGCACCCGCTCAGGAGCCAGCCCACTTCCTGTCCTCTTTTCCGCCTCACAACAGTGAAATTTCAGATCTAGCCAGGCGTGGTGTGCACGCTTGTGACCCCATCATGCAGGAGGAAGGGGCAGGAGGATCGCCATGAGTTGAGGCCAGCCTGGGCTACATAAGTGAGTTTAAGGCCAGCCTGCAATACATAACGACACCCTGTCTTAAAAAAAACAAATGTGGCCCCTGGAGTGTGCCTGCTGCCACCCTAACCCTCTCCCAAGCTAGGGGACTCTCTTTTTTTTCTTTAACTCTTCTAAATGTACACTCAGCATGGGATTTTCCTGAGAATTCCCAGGGCCCTATACCATGGCCACTGTCCTTGGAAACCTTGGGTGACTGCCAGTCGTGTCCCTCTTCATCCTCTCTTTGCATGGATACGTTTTGGCAACGTGTAGAATGGGCTCAGAAGTCACAGCCTGAGTGTGGTTCAGACATGGTCTCCCTGGAGAGGTATTTGGAGGTGACACGGGCACTGCAAGGTAGGAGCCCTAGTTCATAATAGCCCCAAGACAAGTGCAACGCTTCCCAGTCCCATACATTTGTGGCTATGCTGCCCTCTGGTGGTTACTTTCTAGTCTAGCTGATGTGGACCTCAGCCTCCAAGCAACCCCATTCTTGGTTTAGCAGATCTGAACTCCCTTGGGGAAAGAAAGGTGGGGCGGGGCAGGGAAAAACGACTCTCATTTTGCATGGTTTCCTTCCCCAGCCCTGAACTCTATGACACGGTTAAGAGGGCCTTCACAGTGAGACGTGGTCTGATGTGTCTGTGACACACCGACCTTGGAGCAAGTTACATAAATTCTGGGCCTCAGTTTTCTCCTTGTGAAGGTAAGAGTTAACAGTAATAGCCACTTCACAAGACAGTTAAGAAATTAAATGATATCATGTATGTAAATTATTTAATACCGCCCCTCCCACCAGCACATAATAGCAATAAAAACATAATAGAAAAAAAAATCTAGCTCTCTTCTAATTTAGTTCCATGGCTTTTTCTTCTTAATTACTCCGATTTAGCGAAGCCTGGGGGAATTCTTGGCACAATCTTCCCCACCTTCCACTTGGACCTGCCTTTTGCATTCTAACATCTTTGAACTCCTTTCACTATCATTTTGGTCTAAGAGAAGGTTGGGGGGCATGGGGCTGGGGTGGGTGGTTACACTCCTGAATCCCAGTTGGGGACCATTTGGGGAGATGGTAGGGGTGGTGGTGGGGGGTCATACTCCTGAATCCCAAAGGAAAGAAGGCAAGAACAGGCATCTCCTTCCCACAGGCCACCTGGAGCCAGGATGAGTCTGAAAGGAGTGGGGTAAGACACACACTGCAGCTCTCGTCGTGGGGCGCTGGGTTGGGTTTATTGCACTTGCAACAGAGTTTAAATAAGTCCTGGGAATTTGGAGCAGAAGGGAGGGGAGGAGGGGACAGGGAGGAGAGGGGCAGCATCAGTGCAACTGGCGGGCAGGACCCGAGTCCTGCGGCCCACTGTCCCCCTCTCCTGGGAAGAATGACAGGGCCTGAATCTGCAGGCTGAGGTTCCAGATCTGTTGCCACCGTGGCCTCGGCAGGGTCCTGGGCAACTCCTGACTTCTCCAAGTCAGGACTGATTTGGGCCTGCAGGCCCAGGTCTGAAGCAGACCCAACACGTAGTCCTAGATCTGCCTGGATTAGATTATCAATGCCTGGAGTCCAGTTCCAGATCGAATCTAAGCCTCAGCCTGGATCTGGTTCCATTCAAGTTCTGATTTCCCCTGGAGCTGGGTTCTGGGCCAGCATAGACCTTTGTGTGGGATCTGTCCTGAGCTGGTCCTGGGGAAATATCCACGGTTAGTGTTCTTTGTTGGCGCACCAGGCTGGGGCTGTTGCAGCTGCCAGGTCCCGCTCCCGGGTCCCAGGTTCTTAGCTGGGCTTCCTGTGGATCTTTGGCAAGGCTGACAGTGCACCCTTGCATGCTGGAGCAGGGCAGGAAGTCGATGGCATGTATGGTCAAGGGAACCACAGCTCACTGACTCCCTAGTTATGGTTCCAAGTTGGTTTCAGAAACTCCAAGATGCAAAGGCTGCAGAAGGCTGAGGCCTCTGTCCCTGGTTCTGGGCCCTCCATCCACAAGAGGGCATGTGTAAACGAGGGTCCTTCACAGTGCATGGGGGGGAATCCTCGGCTTCTTGCACCCCTCCCTGGCTCTGGCCCTTCAAGTATGTCTCTAGGCTAGGGAGAAGAGCTTCTCCCTGGCCCTCAGCACCTTTAGGAAGTGTCCAGTCCCTTCCCCATCAGCAGACTGAGGACAGGGGGCCTGGACCTGTACGATCGGGAATCTGTGATCAGGAGGACTCAGGCATCGGAGGTGGCCGGAGGCTTGAGCTGAGCTTTTTCCATGGCGGTGCCATATGGGAGGGAGCGTTTGAAGAATCCAAGCTGATAAAGGGAGACGAGAAGGGAGACTTTAGACACCACCATTTCTCCACAGCTCTCATCTCAAGAAAAATCAAAGAGGACTCTAGTGCTTCCCACCTCCCCATCCTATAAAAGAGGCTTCTGAACTCAGAGTAAGATAGTTCCTCCCAGAAGAACACAGAAGGGCTAAAGCTGGGAATGACTTAGTATGGGGAGAATCTTTTACAAGTGCTTAAAATGCCCCCCCATTGAACCAGGAGGGAAAAGTTTGAATCAAGTGCCACGTCTGATTACCTAGTAATGGTTGTCTTTTGAGGTTTCTAGGCCACTTGTAAAATATGATCAAGCAGTATTGGCTGCTACAGAGTTTTGGGGGAAGTCACAGCACAAATGTCTTGCATTTGGCATGTGTGGCTGATAGTGATTTGGTAAATACGGGTTAACTTATTATCTTGTGACAAAAGAACTCTTTCTAAGCTCAGCGCTACAGGGTGAAGGGAGCCATCCCATAGGAAGGGAAGGATGGGCTGAGGATGGAATGCAGGTAGCCAGGGCTGGATGGGAGCACATGGCTGGGATTGACCTGGAGGATGATACTTGGGATTACGCTGGGGTTAAGGGCACAGTGCGAAGAGAGAATGGCTAGGCTGTGGGCAGGACATGGCTGACCTTGTAGAGGACATAGATGAGCAGACCTAGGAGCAGGAGGCCAAAGAGAATGGCTAGGATAATAATCCACAGGGGGACACCATTGCTGCCTTCTGCCTTGGTCCACTGCACGGCTGTGGCTACCTGGGGAGCAAGTCAAGTCATGAGGGGCAGGCGAGATAGCTCAGTGGTCTAAAAAGCCTGCCTAGGCAAGCGCAGGGAGCAGGTTAGTTCCCCTGGAGCCACATGCCAGGCCAGCCCTGCCCCCAAGGCAGGCTGAGCAGCCACACACACACAAGGATGAGTCATGAGGACCCTCATGAGGACCCGGAAATTCTTCCTACCCAACATGTGGGCCCCACCTCCTTTTGGGTCTGGACTCCCCTCCCATGTCTCGCTTAGAGCTAACAGTACTCTACACTTAAGAGACACAGGTCCCTGAAGTACACAGCATTGTCTCTCTCTTTTTTTTTTTTTTGGTCCCTGAGAGTCTCACTATGCAGTTCAGGCTGGCGTTAAACTAACTTTATAGCGCAGGCTGGCCTCGAATTACAGCAATCTTCCTGCCGCAGCCTCCCCAGTGCTGGGATTTCAGGCGTGCACCACCACGCCTGGATGTCTCTCACCTTTGGGCTTTCCTGTCTACTATTCCCTCTCCCCAGAATCTTCCTCTCCTGCATCGTTAGGCTGCATGGTCGTTCCTTTACAACTCAGCGTACACCTCACTTCTGCCAGGAAGCCTTCTCTGACCCCAGGGACTGGGCTCCGTGGATCCTTGAATGTTTTTCCATAAACACCCTGGCACTTGTCGCACTGCCCTAGCGTTGCCTGCTAGGCTGTGAGTGACATTCTTTACCTCTATCTGAGACATGTACGCAGTCCCCGAGCACAGTGAACACTCAGTAGTCAGAAAGCAAGACCAGCTCCTCCCCCTGCTCCAGACCTAGTCTTAGCACTCTGAGCCCTGTTTCCTCGGCCCAGTCCTCAGCCCCAGGCTTACCTCAAGTCTCTTTCCGGGCAGCTGCTGGGGCAGAATTCGGTAGGGCATCTTCAGGGCTTTGTACTCAGCTTCACACTGCAGGCTGAATGGCTGCTGCGCCTTCTGTGTGGGGGGAGTCAAGGCAGAACCTCCTGGGACTGGGAGGATGGCGCGCTTCCCTGTGTCTGACTTAGGCTGTAGTGTTTCCCTCAGTGTATAGCCCAGGCTGGCCTAGAACTCACTGTGATCCCCCTGCCGTAGCCTGCTGAGAGCTGAGGTTACAGGCACGACCACCATGCTTAGCAGCTTTTCCTGGCTTGGACTCACCTTCCTTTTGTGTTCTTTGTATAACAAGTGTGATGTTGAATAATTATAACTAAAGAATGTGCAACCAGATGACTGTTCAATAAACATCTTTTTAAAAAATGTATTAGGAGGGGCCGGCGAGATGGTTCAGTGGTCTAAAGCGCCTGCTTAGGAGGGCTCAGGCAACTGTGGGGACTGCAGTTCGATCCCCGGCACCACATGCTGCGCCAGCGCCACCACCAGGGCAGGCTGAGCCAGCCACAAAATGAATAAATAAAGAAACAAACAAACACAACAAGCAAACAAACAAATAAATAAATAAAATTTAAAAAAAAAAA
>PVKN010044031.1:0-10149 GCA_004027915.1 Capromys pilorides
CCCCCGCCATCCTATGGGCACCTGGTGTGTTCAGGGTGAAGATCCCTGGCTCTGTGGGCCTAGATGAATCCAATGTGTGGGTGTGGGTTGCCGTGTCCGGGGCACCTGTAGGATGAGCCCGGCAATGGCTCTTATTAGCCAGTTTACCACATCTCCTAGAGCTCCAGTCCTGCCCAGCTCCCACTGGGGCAGTGCCCGCTCAGAGCCCAGAGTGTGGCTCGGTCTTTACAGCTGTACACATTTGCAAATGCAGAATGCTCTTCAAAGGTTGGCTTTTTAAAGCGGGGAGCTTCAGATTTGTGGTTGATGCCCACCACCCAAGCTACAGGATTCTCTGTGGCTCCCTGCTCCCCCTGGGGCCTTGGAGACTCACAGACAGAGGTGGGGACCTGTGTCTATCCCGCAGGACCCCAGAGGCCAACCCAGAGGCTAACCCAGAGGCTGGACACCATAGGAAGGATCCCTTGGGAGTCTCCCAGGGTGCAGTGCTGCATGAATTCAAGCTTTAGGCCACCGGCCCTAGACCCAGGACCTGAGTACCTGCCAGCTCTGGAGTGTCTGCAGCCCGGGATGGTCTCAGAGGTGCTGGCAGACAAGACCTGCTGGCTCTTCACGGTAGAGGCTGGCGTGTGCCTGGACAGTGGCCTGTGCCATGCTGCGTGGGGCTCCGTGGTCATGGCTCGGTGGCTTCTCTCCCCGAGGCCTTTTCTGTGGCTGCGGGGATTGAACCCAGGGTTTCGTGTGGAGCTACACCCGCCTGGAGACTTTGACTTTCATTTGTGACGTCTGGGGCATCTGGTGGTCCCACTTGGAGGGGATGGTGCCTGAGGGTGGGGCTTGGGGACGCCCTGAGCACCTGGAGTGCACAGGGCCTAGACTGACCTGCGATCAGGGCGAGGGACTGGTGGTGACACGGGAGGGACAGCCCTCATGTACGACAGCCTAGGAGGGGTGGGGCTTTGCAGAGTCCGTGGGGGCCGTGTCGCAGTGATTGGGGCCAGAGTCCTGTTGGGGTCCCTGGCTGGCATCTCTGCCCATTGCCCGCAGTGCTCTGATGTCAAACGTCATCTTGAGTTCCTGTTTTAAGACACTGCGCCGCCCCCACAGCTTGCAGTGGGCTGGGTGATCAGCCACCTCCACGACCTCTGTATGGAGGCCCAGAAGTGGCCTCGGACTTGCTTTGGAAAAGCGCATCTCCCATAAATAGCAAACGGCAGGAAAGTTGGGTGAGGTCCATGATTGCATAAAAACTAGTGTTCATTTTACATAAAATGTCAAGCGGGTCTTTAAATAGCAGTCTCAGAAGCACACGCCATTTTATTATCCATTAAGTCATTTAGCACCCAGGATACAATTCTCCCCGAGTTATTTTCCCCAGAGGCTTGCAGATTATACAGCCTCTCTGCAGAATGGGTGGCGAGTGCCAGACGCCCATGGGAGGAGTCCCAGGGCGCAGTGAGGGGGACGCAGACATCAGAGAGGGAGAAGTCCGAGGGAGGCCTTGGGGGCTTGAGAACGCCGCCGGCCCTTCCGCTGAGCCTCCGCATTGCGCCACAGCCGATTCTCTGGTAACAACCCAGTTACCAGAGTAAGGTGCCCACAAGGCACTGTGCACGAGGCACGGGCTTTCTGCCAAGGCCCGGGTCGGAGGATCTGAGGCTGCAGCTCAGGCTGCAGCCTGGGCTGGCTGGGGTCGTGGAGGGGCTTCCGCCCTGAGGGTTGCGCCGCCTTGCCCTGATGCGCTGGCTGCTGGGCCCTGCTGCTGAGAGAGACAGGGTACTGCTGAAGATTCTGAATCCTTTCTGTGAGACTCCAATACTGTGGGGAAACCCTAAATCCATGGAGAAATCAGGACAGGCTGGAGGGAAGTGAAGGCCTTTACCAGGTGGGATCAAAAATGTGGTGAATTCTGCTGCCAAGTGCCACCCAGTGGACTGTAAAAATATGGCACTGTATCCTCCCATAGTGGCAGGATCTGGTACCCTATGACTTAGGGCTGTTCCCATGGTCAGACTACCCCGAGATGGAAAGGTGTTGAACATCGGGGCAGCCAGAACAGTGCAACTAAAGACCCTCAGGAAAGAGGACCCCAGAGCAGCTGCAGGAAGCCGCAAGGATGAGGGTAGAAGCACGTGGAAGTGAAGGCGAGTGCTTGAGGGGATTTGCAGCAGCGTGTCTTTCTGTGTAATGACTGAAGAAAATTATACATTCATTATAGTTTTGAACATGTATCTTATATTAGTAGCCTCCCCGTGGGTCTCCCAAGGGCAGATCTCACTGTATCCGGGGCCTTAAAAACTGCAGAGGTAGTCTTAGAGATGGTGGCAACAGAAAGTTCCAGTCCTCCTGGGGAAGCCTGGACCCCACTGGCATCCCCACACAGTGTCCCCGTGCAGTGTCATGGTGCAGCCTGGTTGTGCACTGGGTGGTGGTGCTGTGTGTAAGGACACCCATTCTTGTGCAGATGAAAGGGTGACCATGGGAACTGGCTTGTGGAGTGGTGGCTCAATGGAACCGGGGCTCATCTGCATCTACCACCCTTCCAAGAGATCTAAATACCTCTTAGCACCCATAGGAGAGGACAATCTGTCAACGCAGAAAAGCTACCTCCCTCCAAAACCTAGCCAGCATCATTTTGTTGTTGAAGACCCTGGGTCCCTTGTGGGAAGCACATGTGGCCGTCCATGACTTGATCACCCTCTAATTTAAGATGGTGATATGAGGTAGAAGAATGCAAAGAACAAACACATTTAGAACCGAGAAGGCCAGGGAGATAGCTCAGGGGCACAAGTGCCTGCCTGGCAAGTGCAAGGTCCTGAGTTCGATCCCTGGTTCAAAAAAAAAAAGAACTGAGAAAGTTCTCTATTACTATACTTTCCCCAAAATAAAACCCAGCTGGCAACTTGAAAGTTCAGCGTATCCTGGTTTACCTGCCCTACAGAGCAGTCACTGAGCAAGAGAACTGTGACAGCAAGTGACAGAAGAGCAGGAAGGTGGAGCTTCAGGGCACGCACCCCAGCAACCACCTCCTCCAGCAGGTCCTGCCTTCTCCACCAGGCCCCGCCCCTTCCATCAGGCCAACTCCTCCAAGGCCCCGCCCTCCCAGCAGGTCCCGCCCCTTTCTGAGGTCCCTCCTCTTCCACCAGACCCAGGCCCCGCCTCCTTCAAGGCCAGGTCTCCTAACAGCAATCAGCTCTGAACCTAGGGTCCATCGCCTTCCAAAATTCCTGTAAGCGCAGGAGGCTTTGGGGACATTTAGATATGAACTGTAGCAGGTGGCATGCAGGAGGCTGGGACCATTTCCACAGCTCACAACAGGGCTTCCTATGCATATGATAAAATTATTTCAGATTCTGTAAGCAATAAACCAGTATTTAAAACCCAGAAAACTTGCAAAAGCTGTGTCAAGTCTTCATCAGCAGTGACCCAAGCACTGCGAGGAGCTGTGGACCCTGGGAGTGCGTAGTGCTGCCCCAGAGCCCCGAGCTGCAAGCCCAGGAAGGCCCTGGGGCAGTGGGGGCTGGATGCGCACCTGCCACCTTCGAGGGTAGCACTCCTTACAGAGTCCGGAAGAGGACTCGCCACGGGCAGGAGAGGCGTGGTCCCCAGACTCCACGTGTCACTCTGTACCTCAGTGGAGGGAGAGGCTGAATGCAAACCATCCAGTAAGCAAAGGCCTGAAGGACGCTGCGCAGTCGCGGTTCGGGAGCACTTCCCTTCACACCAACAGGAGCAGACATCTGGAGGTCTGGTAGATTTGGTGGCAGAATATACTGTCTCCTGAAAATAAGTTCAGACTAACATAAAATGACTGTCCAGGGGGAAATGCCTTCAGCATGTGATGCAAACACACAGTCCAGGGTGTGGGTGACTCCAAGAAGAAAAGCAGAAATACAGGTGGCCAGGAATCCTGGAGGGTGCACTGCTTCTCCTGTGGTGACTAAAGTATCAAATAAAATAAGGCGTCCTCTCTTGTCCACCAAGCTGCAAAGAGGGGCTCTGCTCATTCTCAAGTGGGGGGGTGGGGAAAACAGGCAGGGGTCCTCTGTGTCTCCCCAAACAGCTACTCCGGCTGTGGGTGGGGCAGCACCTCCCCTTGCAGCATACTTTAAAGAGTGGATCAGAGCCAGGCGCAGCGGGGCGCACACCCAGGAGGGCGGGTGGAAGCCTGAGTTGGAGCCTCACCCAACAACCCTGGCTCAAAATGAAAACTAAAAAATGTAAAAGGGCCAATGATGCACCTGAGTGTGAAGACTCTGGGTCCCATTTCTAGTACCACCACAAAATAAAAAATAGAACCAAGAATATGCAAGGATTTATACAGTAATCTGCGCGTAGTATCATCTGTAATTACCCATTTATAATCATCAAGCATTAAGACCATCCTAGATGTCCACCTTAAAGCCCCAACACCAGGGTGGATGCCCAAAGCCCTGCGCTGTCCAGCCCTGTGTGACAACAGCGCTGACCACTCGTAGCATAAAGGATGCACACAATGGGCGGCTCAGCAGGAGCAGGCAGGGACCACAGAGGTTCAGGTGATGGATGGCAGCCACAGTCTGTCGGGGACACCATCCTGCCACAGGGACCAGAGGAACAGCGGCAGGAAGTGTGAGGAGGGCCAGGTAGTTTTGTTCCTGTGCACACTCTGCCGTGGATGCTGGCCATGCCACGTCTTTGTTGTCCCACAGGTGGATGGTGGCCCGGAGGAGCCTGCAGGCACTGGTGGGGCTCCACAGCTGCAGTCTGACTTCCAACCTCCCTGACCTCCTCCTGCCCTGAGCAGAGCACGGCTTCTGAATAAACCCTCCTTCCTTGACTTAAATGCAGTGGGCTCTTCAGGGTGGGCTAGAGTGGACCAGGGGACCCCTGGGACCTGGCCAAGGGGATCTTAGCTTCTTGCAGGGATGGCCATCCACAGGGGGCACCGGGGCCTGACTCCTGCTGCCTGTGTGAGTCTGGAGCTTTCTAGGTCTCTTGTTTATTCCTAGAAAGCGGCTTCTCCCATGGGCCATTGGCATCTGGTTATACCTCAGGAAGGCCAGCCTTTTTTGTTCGTCTTTTTAGCCTGAGTCTCACTATATACAATTCAGGGTGGCACTGAACTCACAGGAATCCCCCTGCCTCAGGCTCCCAGTGCTGAGGTTGCAGGTGTGCAGCACCATGCCCTGCTGCCGGATTTCCTGTGCCCGCCGCCTTGAGCCCTTGCTCAGTGCCTGCCTTCCCCTGAGGGCCTCACAGTCGCCTGTCTCTCACCTGTGTCCCAGAGCCACCACGGATCAGGCAGCAGCACTATGTGCCTGGGTTCAGGGTGGGCGTTTCTGTTAACAAACAAATCTTTTAAAAGTGTGAAAAGGGAGGAGGGATAGGCACCATGCGACAAAGCCAAAGCGTGGCCCTCCAGCAGCAGAGCCGAGGGGCCGCTCCTTCTGGAAGCTGGATGAATGGAGAGTCCCCCTCAGCAGTGACAGCCCAAAGTGTGAGAATGATAAACGGCTTTGGCCTTGATAATTTTTATTAAGCACTAAATGTCACATTTAACCTGCATTACTGAAAGCAATTACCCGAGTATCAACAGTCAAGCAGCGCCGGGTGCCTCGCCGCGGACGCTTGCCGGCTCCATCTGGGAATAAGGATTTTCAATTAGGAGGCAAATAGCTGTGGAGGGGCCCGGCCCTCGTGGTCCCAGAGGAGGCCGGGCAGAGGCTTCCCGTGCGCGCTGGCGGTGTCAGCGACCGTCCCCAGCCATCTGCCGCTGGAGCAGCCGCACTTTATCAAATCTCAATATTTACAGACGCTGATCATCTCGGGGGCCAGGATGGATCCCTGCCAGGCGGTGCTGGGAAGCTCATTTTAAGGTGTGTTGTGGGAGGCTAATTAATTTACAAGCACCTGTTTCCTTGCTGGCACTGGCATGGCGGCAGATGAGCCGCAGCCAGGAGGGAGACTTTATCCTGTTAAATTGATTTCAATTGATTTTAATTTGCTGATGGCATAGTTGTACTGGGTTCGATGTGTGTAGAGCCCAGGGGCCCTGGGGGCTCCTGCTCTGCTTGGAGTGGCTCTGCCTCTGTCCAGGAGGGCATTGGTGAGGATGTGCATGCCATGGACACTGGGGCACTTGGTCCCCGAGAGTGGTAGCCACTGTGTCTGGTCAGAGTTGAGGCAGGGTTGCCATTACCAGCCTGGTGCCTGAGCAAACTGGAATTCCAGCCAACAAGAGCATTTAGTCATAATGTCCCATAGGACGCTCTGCACTGTGTCCCAGCCGCCGTCCATGTGGTGCTCACATGAGCCAGGCTTCCTGGGGTTCTCTCTCAAGCTGGGTGCCTCCCTTGTCAAAGCCCTGCTCTGCCTGCGTCCCAGAAGTTTCTGGCCAAGCTCATGGGGTCAGAGGTCAGAGGCCGGCTCAGCATGTCACTGTCACTGCGTTTGTCACTAGGCAGTGTCCACTGTAGGCCTCTGGGCTATCTGCTGTCAGGGGTCCACAGGCCCACCTTGCAGATGGGCATGGTCCCTGTCATAGTTCCTGTCAGCTCGTGTGGGTCCCCTCCAGTGCGGCAAATGTCTTGCTGCTCTGCAATTTTGGCAACACCTGTGTTGTTGGGGAGAAACACTCAACCCTCACCCTCAGGAGGCGCCACTTACTTGGAAACCAGTGTGGGTCTTCTTTATTTTTGTGCTTCTGAGAAGGAACCCAGGCTTTGTACCAGCCACGTCCCTAGCCCCTTCACCCAGTTGTCCACTCACTCATCCATTTGGTCTCAGCTGTGGGACTGAACCAGGGGCTTTGGTACAGTGATGCACCATAGCCCTTTGTTTTTATTTTAAAGTAGGGTTCTAGTAGTTGAGTTTTCCAGGCTGCATTCAAACTTGCAATCTTCCTGCCTCAGCCTCCCAGAGGGCTGGGGATGCAGGGATGCACCTGGCTGGGTACTTCAACTTTTTGGAGACACAGCTGAAGAACATGCTTGTCTCCCTGTGGGACATGGCAGGGGACCTGGGAAGAGGGTGAAGGAGCGGCCAGGCCCACCCTGTATGGATGGGGTGGTGTGGCCTCAGGGGCACTGTCCAGCCCTCCTCCCACAGTGAGCTCTGTCCCTGTGCTCCGCCATGAGCAGTGACAATAGGGAAAGCTGCTGAGGTCACGATATCTGCTCTTGACAGTCAAAACACGTCCAGTGCTTTGGGTCCTGTGGGTGACTTTGGGCTCATGGGTCCCTGCAGACCCTCGGCTGGTGTTCTTTGTCACCATACAGAAACCCATAGCACTAACGTCTGGAAGTGTTCTGCCTAGGCATTTCCCCATCTTTATGGGCTCACACTGCATGCACTACATAGTGCCTTGTCTAAGTGGGTTTGATTGCAGAGACTAATCAAATATTCTGCAAGGAATGAAAAGACTAAGAATCAACGGAGAATTCCTCAGGCATGGCAGGAGAAGCTGACCTGCTAAGTGGCCAGGCGGTGCTGCCCTGTGACACCGAGAGCCCCTGGCTTCCATGAGTGCGTGCTAGCCAGGACACCATGCATTTGAAGACAAGCAGAGCTTGGCTAGCCGAGGCCTGGGGAGCACTGCTGTTGGTGGAACAGTTCAGACGTGGGAGTAGGGGACACAAGGACTCTCAAGTCTACCTGGCTCCAGAGTACTCATGCTAGGATGAGTGAAGCTTGCTGTCTGTGGGTGTGGACATATGTGTGTACACACAGGAGTGCACATGTTGAGAGCAGGTGTGCTAATGGAGTGGCTGTGTCTGAGGCTGACTGGGGTGCTGAACATGTGCACGGGTCATGGAGTGGGGAGCCCTGCTTTCCATAAGGAGTTCAGATTCGCCCAGCACATAACGAGGGGACTGCCCAGGGTGGAGAGGAGACCCCTGTCCAGGAGAGTCTGAGAGCCCAGCCATCCCGCCCCATCATAACCCAGGGTGCATGGCCCAGCATGGGGAAGGGTGGCTTAGGACAGCCGCAGCCCAGCTCACCAGGGAGTCAGTGGTCCCCTCCGAACACCCCCGAGCTGCCAGAGGCCCCTTCCCTAGTGCTATGGCCCGCTGCTTGCCACCATCCATACCCTCTCCTGTGCCCATCTCCACCTGCTGCTTGGACTGAGGAAGGAAGGGCAGGTAGGGCTGTCAAAGTGCCCTGACATCACCCCTGGGGGCTAGGTGGCCCTAGCCAGGTGTTCCATCCTGGTGGCACCAAGGACAGGCTGGGGGCTCCAGCTGGTGGAGGGGGCCGTCTCCCCACCAAGTCTGTGTAGCAGACAGCATGCACTCTGATGTGTTGAAGGGACAGGGGCCTCATCCACCGAATCACCCCAAACCCCATGACCCTGGGGTCACAGCTCTCACCATCAGTTCTGGGACCCAGATGTTCCAGCCCTGGAGGCTGTCTCTGCTCCAGGCCCTGAGGCCGACCTGTCCTTGCTGGACTCTGCGTTCTGCATGCAGCTACAAGTGCTCCTGTGGGGACCCAGTGAGCCAAAGTCAGGCATTCACATAGGCCAGGAGAAATGTGCACATTACCAGGGGCAGCCACAGAAATACCACACCCTGAAGCTCCCAGGAGGAGCAGGACACACTGAGTGAGTCCCCTTGCTGTGGGTGCTGTGGGAATTGGTCCTCAGGAGCCAGCGGTGGTCAGCTATGAGCCACCAATTGCACCATGCCCAGTGTTCTGCTCCATCAAGCCCTCACGTGTGACAACACATTAGTGTCACCAGTGTCGGGGATCTCTCATTTCACCTCTAGGCAATGGGGAGAGGTCGTGGGCAGTGTGTCCAGGAACCAGGGCAAAGGAGTGATCCTGCATGCACCGCCTCAGCACAGGGAGCGCTGCAGGGACAGTTGCCGCCCGCGTTGTGCTGGCCCTGGCAAGGAGCTGGGTGTGGATGTGTCGAGTACCAGCAGCGTCGGCTGAGCAGAGTCCCTGCCTCTGGTCTGACCTGGACCTGAGCACTATCTGTACTCCCCTGCAGAAGCAGTTTATTCCAGCCCAAGTTCTGGGCAGAACCACAGCAATGGCTTCAGCATAAACAGAGTGGCCCCGAGCTGCTTAGACTCTGGAGTGTGTAGGAAGGAAGCCACGAGCGAGTGCAACAGCAGGCGGGCAGCAGGGAAGGCCCCTGGCAGGAGGGACTCGGGATTTCCATTTCAAGAACCGCCTGGGGTCCCACCAGACAGGGCTCATTAATTTAAGACAGTTGAACCTTGGAGAGCGGAGTTCACAATTCAATTATGGAGGGAGATAATCTTCCCCGGGGTGGTTTATTTAGCTTGTGGCTTTTAATTAATTCTGCTCAGCCAGGGAGTGCTGCAGAGTGTGCCTGGCCTGCTCTCGGGGCTGCGGTCCTCATTTCGGGCCTTGCCGTGCTGCTGTCCCTGGGGTTGCTGGTGGCACCTACTGTGGAGCTGTGTCCTGCCCCCAGAACCTGCACCTGGTGATGTGTCCTCTCCCCACACCCTGGTGGCCACATCCGCTCTCAGGGTGTTAGCTCTGCTGCAGCAGTGCTGGCCGTTCCTGGGTCCCCTCACACGCGTAGCCCCTCCAGGACTGCCCTTACTGCTTGGG
Source organism: Capromys pilorides (assembly GCA_004027915.1). Classification (NCBI taxonomy): domain Eukaryota; kingdom Metazoa; phylum Chordata; class Mammalia; order Rodentia; family Capromyidae; genus Capromys; species Capromys pilorides. The sequence continues at coordinate 9,571 of PVKN010044031.1, forward strand.
GTTCCCCAGCCCTTGGCCCCACCCTCCTCCTCCACTCTTGAGGAGGGGAGACATGGGGGCCCCTGCAGAGGGGTTAGGCTCAGAGCCAGTCAGGTCACAAGAGCTGGCCTCTCAGAAGCATTAGAATGCTGTTTCCTCTCCCCTCCCACACATAGTGTAGAACAGTGAGGGTAACTTTCAGGAGAGGGGTGGACCCCGGGGGCACTGAGTGCCGCACCAGCAGGAGGAGCTGAATTTGGCTCCTGAAGCAGCACCAGGCCTCTGGGACCTGAGGGGGCTCTGTTTCCTCAGCACCCTCAGAGTGGACCTTCGGAGAGCTGGCGTGGTCTCTGCCAGCCTCTTGCCCTGTCCCCTTGGGAAGTGGTGCAGGAGCCAGGAGGCCCTGTACAGGGTGTGCTCCCTTCCCACTGGGTGGACATCACCAGGGTCCCTGACCTTTGGGGGTCTGTGCCCCCAAACCTGCAAGAAACTGCCCCAGGGGACCAGGACATTCAGGACTAGTTCACAGGGTGTCATCAGGAGTGCAGACACCTTTGTGAGGGTCCCCAGACCAGCGGTGATGGGTCCAGGAGATGCTGC
>PVKN010044032.1:0-10176 GCA_004027915.1 Capromys pilorides
TTTTCTATAAAAGACATGAGAGTAGATACTTTAGGCTTTGTACCTGCTACACTGTGGTTATGAGAAACTGTAGATAACACCTCAACTAATGAGGCTGACTGCCTTTCAGGAACATTTTACTTACAAAAACTGGCAGACACCTAGATTTGGCCTGCAGGCCTAGTTAGGTGGCCCCTGATATAATTAGGGGCAGTAGCAACAGGTCTTATGATCATAGAAACACCACATTTGTCCTACAGGCTGCACCAGAAGGACAGGGCCAGTGTTATGGTTTAGATCTAGGATGTCCCCCAAGTGTCCTATTTTCAGAGACCAGGCTTTTGGAAGGTGATTGGATCACGGATGCTGCGCCCATCGGTGGACTGCACTTTCTCTAAGTTCATAAGTGAGGGTACTGTCGGGAGGAGGCTTGGTTGGAAGAGGGGCACTGTGGGCGCGTGCCTTGGAGGGCGCATTCCTCCCCAGCTCCTCTCCTCACCCTCTGCTTTCTGGCTGCGCTGAGTCAGGCAGCTTTCCTACTCTGGGCCCTGCCACCAGGATATGAGCCCCTTGGATCCGACAGAGCACGGACTGCATGTATGACCTCAGCTCTCCTCCTTAAAGCTGTAGGTATCAGACATTCTGTCCCACCAGTGGGCAAGTGGCTAATGTAGGTGGAAACCAGGGCTCTGTCACCCACGCCAGAGTGAACAGAAGTCTTTCCTTCCAGCCCTTTCCATGGCCACCCACTGAACAAGCCCAGGCATTTCCGTCTCCACAGCAGATGGGTCCCCAGAGCGGTCCTGAGCTGGGATCCTTCCCCTCCTCGCTCCTGTCTCGCTTTATTCCTAATTGCCGGGTATTGACTCCCTTCTACGCTGTAATCCTGAGGGTTTTCCTCCGCGCTCAAAGCATAACTGATTTGTAAAACCCAGGGCCCGGTTGCTAAGTGCCCACGCCTCATCACAAAAACCAAAAGGGCTCTCTTCACCCATGGTACATGGGACTCGAGGACGGTTAAGAATGCAGCCCATAGTCCAATTCCTATTCCTTGAAACGCAGCCCACGGTGAGCCGCAGGAAGCGAGGCGCGGAGCGAGAGTGTGCCCGGCTGTGCTTTTGTTCTGCCTCCTGAGAGCTTGGCTGCGCTGGTGCTTGATACCTTGAAGTGCTGATTCCGCAAGGAGGGCGAAGTAAGCGCCCCGAGTTCACCAGTTCTCATCACAGAATGCGCTGCGAGAGCGGCCTTAATGAGGGGAAAGAGGACTGCGAGCGGGCAGAAGCCTCGCCTCGCCTTCCTCCTGGTTTTACAGGATTCTCTAATAAGGGAATAACTTGGAGAAAAAGGACAGCAACTCCACTAAGTGTAACAGCGGGAGTCCGCCAGCAATCTTCTAAGCGGCTTCCTGAGCAGGCCTGCGGCCACTCAGCAGATCCCGGGAGCTTAATGAGAGCAGCTGCAGGCGGATGTGCACCCCTGGCTTGGCTGGCCGCTGCCCTGCGGAGGTCAGCTGGTCACTCGGAAACGCAGGACACCCAGAGCTTCTCGGTGACTGCTGGTGGCTCTGACCTAGCTCTTGTTTCCCAGGATATATATATATATATATATATATATATATATATATATATATATATATCATCCCACTTGCCTTACATAATGGGGTCACCAAAATATAGGTAGTAAAGGGTGCTGAGAAAAAAATTGAGGATTTTATTTCTAAGATAGCTGGAGAGCCAGAATAGACTTTAGAAGAAAGCTTCCATTTCATCAGTCAGAGAAAACAGGGCAATCTCAAGCACAGGCTGCCTAAAGAGAAAGGGTGTCACCCTGAGGCAGCCAACACCCACCTGCTGGGCCCAAGAGCTTGAGGCCCTGCGTTAGTGAGACCACCACTCACACAGCAAAAGCAGGAAGGGGTTGGAGAGCTTTGAGTGGGGAGATCCTGGCTTTCTCTGCTCACTGTCCCCTAAATTGTGAGGACTGTCTGAGAGAGGAGGACAGCAATCTCGGTGAACTACCACCTCAGGTCTTTGGGAAACTGACGTAGCCCTTCAGAAAGCACCTGATAAAACGGCTGGCTGTGTGAGAGCCAACACAAATCTTCTGCGGAAGCTGTGTTCCAAAGAATGCTTTTGATTTATAAAAGCTAGAGGACTGAATTTATGTTCTGCTAAGCCACAGAAAGGCCTTACGCAGAGCTGGATCACAATTTGCGGTGCAGAGTGCTGTATTTGTGCCAGGCGGGAATTCAAATGGGACATCTGGACACCTTCAGTGAGTGAGCAAAGGCCCAGCCCAGGCACTAGGGACAAGGCATGGCCTGACCCTCACTCTTACCATCTGCAAAATGGGTCTAATAACCCAAGGGTAATCACCTAGCTGCTTGAGTTCCAAAAGAGATCATATATGAGAAAGTAATTTGTGAGCCATTAGATAGTTGGCATATTTATTATTTACATAATATCCTGTTGAGCCATAAATAAAATTCAATGTGGAAGGAGAGAGAAGGAAAACAGGGATGATCTGGTGATGAAGGGGTTTTTATCATTATACAGCTGTGCTTTACATCTTCAGAGGACACAGTGACTTCTCTTCTTGAGTGACTGTGACAGCTACTTGGTGGCTCTGGAATAATTGCCAACATCAAAATGGGGCAAAAGGGAGGAATTCAGAAAGGAAGTCGCACAGGTGTTTTCTTTGTGGACATATACAGACATTGGCCATTAAAAAACTGCTTCTTTTCCTTCATATCTAGAGAGGCAACATAAAACAAATGAAGACCACCGTTGAGCCACAAGCTACATGTATTTCTCCCCTCTTGACCACACCAGGCTAGCAACTTAAAAAGTCAGCATTTATGAAACCCACATACTAAAGTCTTAATTTTGCTAAACACAGAAAAAGTCAGGCTCCTATAGTTTGCTCTGGAAAAGCCAGGCAGACTTTAGGGAGCTCTGTGCTGTCCCCTAAGCAGTCTTAAGGCTTGCAAGCTAAGCCTGATTCTGTGACTTCTAATCCCCTGCAACAAACATATCTGTGATCCCTGAAATCTTAAACAAAGCTTTGGTGATTTTCTTTATTGCTGGGGATGGGCGCTTACATTGAACCCCAGGGTGCCTTTATTTTTAGGGAGTATAGGGACCCAGAGGGAAGTAAAGGCCCTCTGTTGAACATTTGTTTTGGGCTTGGGCTGAGGTGCAGCAAGACTGATGGGTTTTAACTTCTCTCCCTCTACCTCCCCTTGGCTGAGTGCAGACCACAGAGCAGGGGCCTGGGCCTCAGGTGGGAAGATGAGGACAAAGACTCTCAAAATGGACACAGGCCAGGGTGTAGAGGAGGGAGGGAACAGAGGGCTGCCAAGCAGCAGAAGCATAGGGGAAGGAGTTCCAGTGAATCTTGTGTTTTATGCTTTGTTTTCTCATTGTAAATTCCACATGTAAATGCCAGTCCACTTCTTATGTAGCAGGTTGGAAATTGTCAAGTGTCAGCAGTCCTTTGGGAACTCAACAGGCTTTGTGCATCTTTGTGCTATGGATTGGGCCCAGCAGATCCCAGGAAGAAGACAGGTTGCAGAAGCAGCAAAGAGCTAAGCAGGCAGAAACAAAGGCCCAGGAGACGTATCAGGCATCCCCATCGTGCCTCCAACACAGGTGAAAACAGAGGGCAAACAGATCCAGCTACTTGCCACAATCTGATGAAAAAGTTCCCAATAGTTGTTTATATTTTGGGGCTGCAATATCCCTGGTTACACCCACTCCTTTCTTTTCTAAAAAGAGGGCACAATTTTTCATCCCACTGCTGCTTTCCTTGCTAATATACACTGGCTGCTAATATACACAGATCAAAGCCTTGGCATCCAAACAAGTGCCAACTCTTGAGGCCATGCTGGGTTTAAAAAATCCTGAGACTTTAGGATTATGCTAGGGTTTTCCCTCCTATTGCTCTATTCTAACAGGTTTATTAATTTTGAAGGCTGTCTGGGATGGCTTGACCTTTTCTTAGTTGCATGGCCTGTCCTTGGCCTTCTGAACGATGCATTCATTGCCTCACTCCTTTAAGTGAGTATTCACTAGTATTCCTTTACTTCCCTATAAGTATTTACTTATATCAAGTATTTCATGCTTGATGTAAGTATCAAGCATGCTATAGATTCCAAGTATGTCATGATGAGTATTCCACAGGGAAAACCTGCACCTCATGGAGCTCACACTACAGGGTTGCTGCCTCTCTCAGCTTTGAGTGGGCATAGTCCTCAAAGGACCAACACAGTCTTCATTCTCTATAGAGCCCTTAGTGAGTGCTAGCACTGCTATTGTTTGGTGTCTCGTAAGAGGCTCCATCACTGGCCTGTAGCATGATGCTATTGGGAAGTAGTGGGAACTTTAAAAGGTGGAACCTAGCAGAAGGGAGGTAGGTCATTGGGAATGTGCCCCTCAAGGAGATATTAGGACCCTGGTCCTCTGGTGCTTCTCCCTTTGCTCCCTGGATGCTTCGAGGAGACTCCTCTGCCATGTTCCTCCACCATGAATGTATTTGCTGCCATAGCCCCAAAAGCAACAGGACCAAGCAATCATGAATAAAGCCACTGACACTGTTAGCCCAAATAAATCTTTCCTTCCCTTAAGCCAATTATGTCAGGTATTATGTCACTGTCCCAAAAGGTAGACTAACAAAGGTCACAAGCCAATGCACATGATTCACATTTTGCTGATTCTCCTCACTCTCCCCTTTGCCGATTTTAACCAAGGCACTCTTTCTCTGTGCCCTCCTGCCTGACGCTACAGTTCAGGAAGTGCCCCACACCCCACATGCAAATGACCTTATGAGCCTTTGAGAAATTCCAGTGTAGTTCCTTTCCCGGTGTAGCATCCAGACACCAGCTCATAAGGAAATTCACTCACCTGGTGACCGCACAGTGCAGCTAGCTTGACAGCATTTTTGGAGGTTAGGTCTCTGCTGCACAGAGACTCTTCCAGGGTGAATTAAGGATCTATTGAGGGAAACATGGAAAATCTGGGAAGCTAATGGAATTAATACCTTAAAGTTTAAAACTACTCTGTATGAGTTGCCTGCTTCCATCCTCCCCGCCCCATGATCCTGGAGAACCCTAGAGTGACAAGAAGATAACATAATGTGGTGTCAGAGGCAAAACATAGGCAGGCTTACGCCCACGTCTGCTTTTCCCTTTTTTGGCTTTGACAGGGTGGGAAAGCAAAAACAGCCACCACATCAAACCTCTTCATGTTCAGCCTAATGGAATTTGCCTGAGTCTTAGAAAAGTGTTACACAAGCTCACCGCCTCAAGGGTCACGTGTCAATTTACAGTTTTGTAAATAATATAAGGAGAGGAGCTCCCCTAAGTTAGTGTCATCCATCTGAACCTATAACATTAGCCATGTCACTTGGTGAATTTGAGTTTGAGGCCAGCCTGGGCTACATAGCAAGACTCTGTCTCAAAAAAAAAAACCTTTCCCCCTCAAGAAAAAAAAAAAAAAAAAAGATTGCACACAAGGAATCAAGCAAATATATCCTCTATGGATATATATCTCTCCCCAGGATATCCAAAAAATTTCTTAAGCCTACAGTAGTAAATTTCAGCATTTGAAATAGAGGCCAAGGCAGTTGGTTTATAATTAGGATGAATATGCCACGATTACAATTGTGATGCACATCTGTGTGCAGCCCCGAGCCTCACCCACACCCTGTGGGCCTCACCTGATGTAGCTCATTCTTTCCCAGTCCAGAGATGCTGTCTGCCCCTCCTGTGTTTGTTCTTTGTGCCTGGGCCACAGCGTGAACTGATGGCAGAAGGTGCTCAGCACGACAGCAGTTTCCCAGAGGATGGGCCTGTGCTCGCTCGCGCCATTGTCTCAGAGCCGCCTGCCCACCCCCACATCAAGAGCCAACACTGCCCACTTTTATTGTTTTCAGCAGATTTGTGAATGGAAAGGTCATTTTCTGCCTTGATTTCTTTGAACTTTGTGTGTTTAAGAAAAGATAAAATGCACATTAGGAGGACGGCAACGCAGGGCCACCACCTCCTCCCTGCTCCAGGGCCTAGTCGCTTCTTTCTTTCCCCTTCAGTGAGCTTTGCATAAAGCTACCAAACCCACATGGGTTTCTATAATATCCAAAAAGAGTGACAATGAGTGATGTGCTGTAGGTGGAACTGCCTGAGGAAACCTAAATTGTAACAGGAAAAAAAATTGACATTTTAGATTTTAAATGTTACACAGTTTTTATAAAGCTCCAGTCAATTTATTTTATTTATTCTAATGAAGAGCATTACAACTGCTTTACCGCACTGAAGCAAGCATCGATCACACCATTAATCACACCTTGTGAATAGCCACAAATCAAGCTCTAACAGCAAGCACTGAATCAGGAGCAACGAAGCATAAACTCCTTCACAATTTATGATCTCTCCAATTGCATCTTTTCAACCATTAAATTGCAAGATACCATAAATTTTTATCTTCTTCACTTCAGTCACATTATTGATTCTGCCGTGTGAAATATAGAAGCGCCGTAAATCTCGACGATTGAATTAAATTTAAAGTCTTGACTTCGGAAAAGAAACCCAACACACTGCCATGGCTGTTAATTTACACTGAGGAACAAATGATAGAAACATTAAAATTTAAATGGACAACAGGGATTTCTAAAAGCCATAGGACTGTCAATCCTAGTCCTTGTCAACCTTGAGAGCTTTTTTTTTTTATTAGTATTATTAATTCAAATTTTAAAATACAAAAAAAGAAAGAATGAAAAATTTAAAAGTAGAAAGGTAAGGAGACTGCTCCCCGGAACAGGTAATGGAGAGATTCCTTAATGGGAATGACTGCCATGCTAGAGGTTTAAAAGGCACGACAATAGCAGCCGGCATCTTCCCATCCTACCATGTCCCACAGACAGGCCCAAATAAGCCCTTGCCCACCTCCCACTCAGTACATCCCTGGTTTAAGCAATTACCCACAGAGACACTGACAGTCTCTAGGTAGGTGTGTCATTGTCCCCATTGCTACCCCAGACCTGATCCAGGTGCTGCTCAACTGTCCCTCTGGGCCCAGACTGCCCCTGCAGGCTCCCTCCTGAACCTTGGCCGTCTGACTTTCCATTGACCAATGGAAGCACTGGGAGAAAAGCAGCCGCATATGAGAACGGGGTGGGAATGTCAGTCCCCACTCCCTCCCTGCCTGGGCCAGGACTTGGCAGAAGTTGGATCCATTCCCCACCTGCAGCTTCCACATGTGCAGGGGGAGGGGAGGTATAAGAAGAAATGGGCTCTTCCCTCAAACTCTCCCTGAGCTCCAGGAACACTGTCCCTTTGTAAAGGCTTTTCCCCTGGTGTTCTTTTCCAGCTGCTTCCATCTTCCTTGAGGTCCCCTTATTCCTGGGCACAACTCTTCAAAGTGTCCTCCATTGATGCCTGGTCGGGTCGATGCTTCAATGAGAGTCTGCTATCACTTGGAAACTTGCCAGTATACACAAGCAAGGCAGAGAAGATCTAAAAACCTCAGAAAAGAGCAGGTAGCTACCTCATCTCTCAGTACAAGCAAGAATTTCACACCCCAGAATAGTAGCAATCCTCAAGTAAGTCCAGACATGACATAGACCTAGAAATGCCCATTATGTTCTGATACAGAGCTGTCCTTTGCTATCATGAAAAACATGTGCCACACCTAGAAGCGTACATGTGTTCATAACAAGTGGCCTTCCTCCTAAGCCACCAGGCAAGTTGAGATCTCTTAGCCACAGAGAATGAGAGGGGGTTGCTGAATGAAGTCTGGGTGGAGGGCGAGGCAGAGGCTGGCCTTCAGGAACTCGACATGCCATTGTGGGTAGAGGCAGTGTATGGTCAGCCAGGAGGTCCAGGGCTGGCTAGAACTTAGGAGACATAAGCAGATCACAGCCTATTCTGGCACGACCTGAAATTTCCCTGTAATGTGTGAGTCCCACAAAGGAAGAAGCCTCAAATGGTTTCTAAACTTATGTACTTCGTAAGATGCATGTATTCTGTTTGCTCTGAGTTTTCCTCTGGGAGAGTAAAGTGTCTAAAACGGTCATTCTAGGATAGCAGTAATTCAAAATAATACTCTGATAGCTGTCCTATGATCTAGCATCCTACCTTCCAAATAAAAAGGCCAAAGACCCCTGGAATTAAAAATACTAAGATCTCAAATTGAATAATGTTCTTTTGAGATAAAAGATCTATCTTTCTCAGTCTAAGGTTGTCTCAGGTTAAGGACATCTCTAAGAGTCAGCAAAGTCATTCTAGAACCAACTAGGGATTCAACTTATCCTTATAGAATCCAGGCAGGTCTAGGCCAAACAAGATTTCTGGGGTAATTCTTGATTTGATGAAATCCACCTAAGAGGAAGAAGAGCAGGAATCTATTCCTATACCACCTGTAATGAGTCTTCTAGATCCAGAGAGTCCTGCCTTGGCCTGCCCTATGGCTTATCACGGTCACGTCACAAACCCAGAGGTCAATTGCTGACATTCACAAGAAATAGGCAAAGCTCTGGAAGAGGTGGAAATAAATGGCCCTTGATAGAGCTTCTCTTTGATAATAACGTATTCAGACAGGCCAACCTTCAAGGGATGCTAAAGAGGATACTGTAAACAGTCTCCCTCCATCTCATCCTTCAGCCATGCACTCTCCTTTCCCAGAGGTAACCAGTTGTTGGCTTATCTACCGATCTGTCGTATAGACGTGTGTACGTACCTGTAGATGCCTTCAGAACTGCTCTATTCTTATACAGATGCATGCATGTGTGATATTCTTCTTTTATACAATGGGATGGCCGTGTACACTGCAATGAACTCATTTTCCTACTCCATTATAAAGCTAGTTTTATATCAGCATTTAAGGGAGCTTCTTTCTGCTCTTTAAAGTTGCACAAAAGTTATGGTCGGTGGACACCTGTTGTCACGGACCTTTAGGTTGTTTCCAATCTCTTGCTATTATAAACAACACCATGATAATAATTATATACAAATGGTATCTCATAACTGCTACATGGTGGTTTTTAAATTGATCTATTTTTTTAAAATCAGATTTCACATTCGATAAATAGATTTGAGGCTGCTTTGGAAAGAAGTAATCTGGAAGTAGTGGACTCGCATCACCATAGGGCAATAGCTGCCTCACGCTGAGGAGTGGATGTCGCTTTGGGAGACTTGTTATCCTGTCTGCGTGGCCTCCTCACACTTTCTTGTGACCTGCTTGGCCTTGTGGGAATTTGGAATCCTGCTGACATCAGGGCATGGTAAGAAGTAAGTGGGCTAGTGGCACAGAGCACTTACACGGTACTGGGCATCATTCACCTCAATGATGAAGATGCGCTCTGGGGAAGGAGAAGCTCGTTAGAGGGCCATTCTCTTCTCTTTTCTTGGGTCACTGAAGGTTTGTTTCTTTAGTCTTAGGACAAAGTAAGTCCTATGACTACTCTGCCTCAATCTGCAAACCGAGAAGAGTACAGGATATATAGGATGAGGGGGAGAATAAGGAGGAATACGGGGAGCACCCTGGGACCATCATGTTAGGAGAGGGAAATCAGACACACAAACCAATTTCGCATGGTTTCTCTCAATACAAACAGAGAGCCAAAAAACAGATAGATAACAGGAAGCAGGAGGCTAGATCTTGCGAATGCCAAGAGGTGGGGTAAGAGGGAGGAAGGGGCAGAAAAGGGAATGAAAATGAATTAAGATATGTTCTACACATATGCCAGCTCCCCACAGGCACCATGCTCGTTATGTGCTATGAACGTGTGTGGATAAAAAATAAAAATTGAGAAAAATAACAGTGTAGGCATGGCTGCTTTACCTGCTGAGACCAGAAATGGGAAAAAACAAAGAATGGGCACACAAAGAAATGAACAAAAGGAAGGTAGGGGAAAAAATGACAAAAATAAAGCATCAAGAAGTAAACTATGCTAGGATCCGCATACCTGTCTTGATGTTTTCTTGAATTCATTTATTTCCCATAATTTTTCATGTACTTGCCCAATTCAAGATTTTCTGTTTTGCCAACTACCTATTTTTCCTAATTCCTTCTATTTGCTTTCTTTTCCTTATCTTTTAAACAGCCTTTTCTATTCTACACACTAATTCTGTTGCTTTGAACTACTTCGTTCTTAGGGTTTTAAACCAGAAGAAATCAGATTAGTTTTTTTATGTGTTCCTCAAAT
>PVKN010044033.1:0-10148 GCA_004027915.1 Capromys pilorides
TCTGTGAGATATGCTAATGGTAATTTGATTAGAATTGTATTAAATCTGTGTAACAATCTTGGGGGTATGACCATTTGTACTATGTTGGTTCTTCCTATCCATGAGCAAGGGATATCTTTCCATTTTTTGATATCCTCTTCAGTCTCTTTTAAGAGAACTGTAATTTATTTTATTTTAATTAATTAATTAATTAATTTATTTATTTATTTATTGTACTAGAGATTGAACTCAAGACCCTGCACTTGCTAGGCAAGTGCTTATTCTACTGAGCTATCTCCCTGGCTCAGGAGTCCTGGAATTTTTAATTTATAAATCTTTTACTTCCTTTGTAAGATAGATTCCTAAGTATTTCATTTTGGGGGATACTATTAGAAAGGATGTGATTTACCTAATTGTTGTGCCAGTGAATTGTTGTTTATGTATAGGAATGTTGTTTATTTTTGAGTGTTGATGTTGTATCCAGCTATGCTATGGAATTTAATTATCAAATCTACAAGTCATTTGGTGGAGATTTTGGGGTCTTCTATGGAAAGTATCATGTCATCTCTAAATAATGATAATTTAAGTTCTTCCTTTCCTGTCTTCCTTCTATTTCTGTTCCTTTTCTAATTGCTGTGGCTAATATTTCCAGAACTATATTGAATAGGAGTGTTTTCATTTAATGTCCGTCTTGTTCCAGATTTTAGAGTGAAAGCTTTCTTTCTGTCCATTTTGTGTTACAATGCTGTTGGATTATCATAGCTGGCTTTTACCAGATTGAGGTAAAGACCATTTCTTCTGACTTACTGTAAGGCTTTTTCCTTTTTGATCATGAATGAGTGTTGGGCTTTGTTAAAAGCTTCGTCTACATCTATTGAAATGATCATGTGTTTTTTTGTCTTTGGCACTGTTGATATGGTATATTACACCACTGAACTCAGGACCCTGTGCTTGCCAGGCACAGTCTGGCAATATATTGATTTGCATATATTGAACCATCCCTGTATTCTTGGGCTGAATCCCATTTGGTCATGGTGCATAATCTGCTTGATGATTTGCTGCACTCTGTTTGCTAGTATTTTATTTAGGAATTTTGCATCTGTGTTCATTAGGGAGTATCTTAATTACTTTTTACTCATCACTGGGACAAATACCCGACACTCAAAATGAGGGAAGGAAAGGTTTATTTAGCTCACAGTTTGTGGAGGTTTCTGTTCATACTCTGCTGGCTCCAAGGTGGCAGAAAACAATGAAGAGCAGAGGAGGAGCAACAGCTGTGGCATCCATCAAGCCTCTCTCTTCCAAATTCTGTGCCAGCTCATGGCATGGCTGTGAAGATCAAGCTCCTCCAAAGACCAGGACTTCTCCAGGGAAGCGGGGCAGGGCTGGGCCAGGCAGGAAGCAGCCAGGGCAGGGCCAGGCTTGGCTGATTGCACAGTCAACTCTTAACACACTTTTTCTGCTGAATCACTTGGGGGTAGCCCTTCTGGCTGTAGAGTGGAACCAATCACATCCCAGAGCAGGCCCTCTGCATCCTGCAGGTTGGGACCCCCACAGCCTGGAACCAGCCAAGCCCATCCAGCCAAGCTTCCTCAAGTTGACACAATGTATCAGCTACCACAGGGAGATTGGCCCATAGTTTTCTTTTTTTGGTTGCATCTTTCTCTGGTTTTGCTATCAGGGTAATACTTCACTCCAGGAAAGAATTGGGGAGAATTGCATCCCTTTCAATTTCATTGAACAGTTCGCCGTGTATTAAGATTAAATCCTCTCTAAATTTCTTGTAGAACTTAGTAGTGAACCCATCTAGACATGGAATTTTCTTTGTAAATTTTTAGTTACATTTCAATTTTATTAATTGATCATGGATTATTCAGAACTTTTATATCTTCATAATTCAGCTTTGATAATTCATACATATCTAGGAATCTGTCTATTCTGTCTGTATTTTTCCTCCCATGAGAGTAAAGATTTTTGGAGTAGGTATTGCTGATCTTCTGAATTTCTATAGGCTCTGTTACGATTTTACCCTTTTCATTCCTCAGTGTATGAATTTGATTGTTTTCTTTTTTTTTTGATAAAGTTGTCTAATGGATTTATCAGTTCTGTTTATTCTTTCAAAGAAGCAACTCTTTGATTCATTAAATCTTTGTGTTGCTTTCTTAGTCTCTATTTTTATTTCTTCTCTTATCTTTATAATTTCTTGACTTGTATGGGCTCTGGGCTTGTTTTAGTCTTCTTTTTCTAGAAGCTTGAGATACATTAGGTTCCTTATTTGTGATCATTATGTTTTCCTGATGTGACAGTTCAGTATAAATTTCTCTTATAGGGCTGTCTCATTGTGTTCAGTAAATTCTGGTATGTTGTTTCTGCACTTTAATATAGTTGTAAATATTGTTTAATTTCTTCTTTAATGCCATCTGTGATCCACTGATTTTTCAGGAGGGTATTGATGAGTTTCCATGTATTTATAGAATTTTGTGGTTTATTTTGTTATTAATTTCAAGTTTCATTGCACTGTGGTCAGATAATATGTATGGCATAATTTCAGTGCTTTTGTGTGTACTTAAGCTGTTTTGTGGGCTATATATGTTCTGTTTCAGAGATCATCCCATGTGAGGCTGAGAAGATGTGTATTCTGATGATGTTGGGTTGAACAGTCCAGTCCAGTCCAGTCCAGTCCAGTCCAGTCCAGTTATCTACCAGCTTCGTTTAGCTTGGTTATTTCTTTGTTAAGTTTTTTGTCTAGTTGATCTATCTCTTTGTGACAATTGTTATTAACATTTCACATTATAATTGTGTTATTGCTGATTTGATTTTTCATATCTATTAATAGTTTTATAGAGTTGGGTGCCCACATATTTGGTGCATATATTTTGTGCTTGTTATCTTTTCCTTTTTCAGTTTTCCCCTAAGAAGTATGTAATGACGTTCTTTATCGTTTTTGGTCATCTTGGCTTGAGGTTCACATTGTACGGACAGACTAGCCTCCCCTGCTTTTTTTTGTATTCCTCTTGCATGAGGTATTGTTGTCTATGCTTTGACTTTCAGCCTGTGAATTTCTTTTTTAGTTAAATGTATTTCTTTATATAGCATATTGTTAAATCTTGTTTCTTGATCCCCTTCTGCTAGTTTGTTTCTCTTGATTGGTGAGTTGAGGCCAAATATAGTGATGTTTATAACTGATGTGTATTGATTCATCTTTGTCATGATATTTTCATGTCGGTTCCCTATTTTTTCCCGTCGGTTTAATTGCTTTTCTTCTCTTTCTGTGATTGTAAGAATGATGTTCATTTTTTATCTCTGTCTAGAATGTTTTTTAGTACTCTTTGTAGAGTTGGGTTTGTGGTCTTAAATGTCTTCAGTTCTTTCTCATGGCAATATCCAATTTCTATTTATTTATTTATTTATTTTTGGTGTTAACAGGGATCAAACTCAGGACCTTGCACTTGCCAGGCAAGCACTTATTCCACTGAGCTGTCTCCCCGGCCACTTTCATTAATTTTGAAAGATAGTTTTACGTGGTACATCAATCTGGGTTGGAAGTTGTTTTCTTTCAGGACCTGAAATACTTCACTCCAAGCTCTTCTTGACTCAAAGGCTTATCTTGTGAAGTCTACTGTAATTCCAGTGAGCTTTCTTTTACAGGTGATCTTTTTTTTTCTCTAACAGCCTTAACTGTTTTGTTCTTGTGCTGAATATCTGGAGTCTTGATTATTATATGTGTTTGTGTAGTTTTTTTTTTTGACCATAGCTGTTTGATGTTCTATGTGCTTCATTTATTTATATGTTAAATTTGGGGCTGGGGAGATAACTCCGTGGCACAAGTGCCTGCCTGGCAAGTGCAAGGTTGTGAGTTTGAACCAGGTCCTGGAAAAAAAAAAAAAAAAAGTATGTTAAATTTATAATGCTTGGGAAATTTTGTTATTATTTTTGTGAAATTTTTCTTTTTCAAAATAGCATTTGTGCTGTCTCTAGCTTTTTCATCAACACAGTGAATCTTATGTCATTTTCTGTTTCATCTTGTATCTCTTGGATTGCTTTTCATGGTGGTTTTTTTTTTTTTTTTTTTTTTTTGGTCCTTTTGAGACAGGGTCTCACTATGCAGTTGAAGCTGGCCTTGAGCTCACTTTTGGAGCCCAGGCTGGTCTTGAGCTCTCAAGTGCTGGGATTATAGGCATGCACCACCACGTCTGGTCCATGTCTTGTTATTTTGAAGATACTTTTCTTTTCATTATTACTAGCTGCAATTCTGTCTTGAGAATGTGATATTCTATCCTCTCCTTCATTCAGTCTGTTGCATAATCTTTTAATGAAGTTTTCATTTCTTGGGTTTGTTTGGATCTGTTTCATAGATTGCATTTTTTTCCTGTTGAGAATTTTTTGTTTATATCATTTTTCTACACTCATTTATTCTTTTTGTTTTCTCAAATATTTTTGTTTTTAAACATCATTTCTTTTTTTTTACTTGAGAGCTTATTTTCTCTATAGCATTTTTAACTTGTTTTTCCACTTCTGTTGCTATCATCTTAGAAAATTCCAGTGTTCTACTTCCAATTTCATCTATTTCATTGTGCAGCAGGCTTTTCCTGGGTGTACTGGGTGTCTGAGGTTGCATTTTGCTTCTTTATCTTGTCATTTTATATTTTCTCTTTTATACTTTTATTTTTTAATCTTGATGCTTGCTGATTTCTTATGATAGATAGCTTTAGCTATCATTATTATAGGAATTGAGCCTTTGTATAGGAGATGTGTGTTCAGAATGTTCAGGAGTGTCTCCTAGATGTTGGTTCTTTATATCTCTCCCCAAACCCACCTACCCAATTTGTAAAGGGTCCAAAGTTATTATTGGCTCAGCACCCAACCGCTTGGTACTGGGTTGTGGTGCTGACTATGGCCCCATACAATCACAGTGTTATCATTCAAGGGAGAAAAAACTTATGATAAAACATATCACATCTTGGCTAAAGTAGTACAGTTAGTACTACCAATAGCTTCAAATATTGCTTGAAAACTGTAGTAACCATTAACTTGCTATCTCTGACCACAGAAGCAAACTCTAAAGTTACATAATAAAATTGAACCATATACTGTACTTGTATGCAGTGATCTGACTCCTTAGTGAAGTGATTTTTACCCTTCTGCAGGGGTGAGGGCTTTAAAATAGGTATGGGACAGGATAAAGTAATGAAGGAGGTCTAATATAGTAGAATCAAGCCTGGAGGTCCATCAATGATCACCCGAGTTCTGGAAAATGGGAACACAGGAGAGAAAGAATGAAATAGAATGTGCCGGAGTAATCAGAAAGAGGAGACAATGTTTGCTCACTTATAAGTTTAAATGCAAAAAGTAACTTACAGGGAGAAAAGGATCCATAGGAAAAAAAAAGAAAAGTGAGAAACCTACATAG
This sequence comes from Capromys pilorides, assembly GCA_004027915.1. Taxonomy (NCBI): domain Eukaryota; kingdom Metazoa; phylum Chordata; class Mammalia; order Rodentia; family Capromyidae; genus Capromys; species Capromys pilorides. The sequence goes on from PVKN010044033.1 coordinate 5,390, forward strand.
TGAAAACAAAGAAGAAAGAAGAGACCAAAAAGAAAAAGAGAGGAAAAAGGAAAGGAGACTCAAAAAAGAGAAGAGAAGAGAAGCTAAAAGATAATCACAAAATGCCAAACAAGATGAAATACAAGACACAAAAAGAATAATCAGATCAGCAGGAGTGTGGTAGTTGATACCTTGTGTCAACTTGAGGAAGCTTGCCTGGATGGGCTGGGCTGGTTCTGGGCTACAAAAAGGGAGCAAAGAAGGCCTGAGAGAAAAACCATGAGAGCTACCAGCAGAAGTGCCATAGGGGTGGAGCCATGTAAGACATTTGGAGCTCACAACTCGTTACAGGTTGCATCGAATGTTCCACATGGAGCTACAGGACTTAATGTTTGCCCTTCTGGATTTTGGACTTGCCCTGGTGCCAACTGTTTTATCCTGCTGTGTATACCTTTTGGAACGGCAGTGCTTATCTTGTGCCTTTGAATGTGGGAAGTGTTTAACTTCATTGTACAGGGGCTCACAGGTAAGAGTTTGCCTTAGATCTTGGAGGCTTGGGGCTTGGACTTTTCAGCACTGCTGAAAGTATTAGGACTTTGGCAACAAATTAGGACTTTTTGCATAAAGGGATGTGCATGAATATTTGGGGGGGGCCAAGGGCAACATGTCATGGTTCTAATGCTATACAGTGTTCAAGTTGTAAAATGTTTCAGCTTGTCTATGTACCTAGAAATTGGTTTAAAGAAGTATGTGTATAGTTGCCAAGTTGACAAGGGGTGGATTGTGGTAGTTGATACATTGTGTCAACTTGAGGAAGCTTGGCTGGATGAGCTCAGCAGGTTCTGGGCTGTGGGGGCCCCATCCTGGAGGATGTGGAGGGCCTGCTCTGGGATGTGATTGGTTCCACTCTAGGGCCAGATGGGCCACCCCAGAGTGACCCAGCACAAAAAGTGTATAAAAAGAGTTTAGGAAGACTTTGTGGGAGCAGCCCAGCCTGGCCCTGCCCTGGCTGCTTCCTTCCTGGCTCAGCTCTGCCCTGCTTCCTTGGAGAAGTCCTCTGGTCTTTGGAGGAGGTTGATTTTTGCAGCCATGCCTTTTGGGAGGAGCTCTGTACCACCAGCACAGAATTTGGAAGAGAGAGGCTTGATGGATGCCACAGCTGTTGCTCCTCTTCTGCTCTTCATTGTTTTCTGTTGTCTTGGAGCCAGCGGAGTATGAACTGAAACCTCCACAAACTGTGAGCTAAATAAAACTTTCCTTTCTTCATTTTAGGTGTGGGGTATTTGTCCCAGCAGCGAGAAAAGAGTAAGACAAAGAGATAAAAAAATGTAGTAAAACAGTTCTGTGACAGTGTCCATATTAGATCCTAGAGGTGGGCTGTGTCCTCCAGCTGAGGTTGCCCTGAGAACTGTGCAGGGTGTGGAGATGATCTTGACCTCTGTACCTGTGGAGCTAGGACTGGTCCTCTGTTGGTGGAGCTCTGCAGAGCCCAAGTGCTGGTTCCTACTTGCTGCTTCAGACACTTCCACATTGCTGGTCTTGCTGATTATTCCATGCTCCAAGGGCACGTGTGCACCAGCATTCCTGGGCCCAGGGTCCTGGGTCTCCTGAGGCTGTACTCATAAGTCAAGTACATAGGACACATGTGCAGAAAACCACATTGTTTCTCTGGTGTCAGAAATCTAAAGTGAAAATAAGGACCAAAATGTATATTAGATATTGTGAAATAGGAAGAAAATGTTCCAGTGGAAAAGGGAACTAGGGAGGGGAAAGGAAGGAGAGAAAAAAATGATAAAAGCAGGACAAACTGAAAATGAAGCTTTTGTAATTAAGGAGAGGAAGAGGAGTTGAACTGAGGGCTGAGGGATAGGGAGCAAAAAATCAAGGTGTATCCTGTGCAAGTACAGATTCTCTATAGTGAATGTGATCATTGTGCAGACTTAAACTGTACCAATATGTGTAAATAAAAAAAAAGAAAGTTAAAAAGTATAGAAATTATATTTGAAAACAAGAGAGTGAAAAAAGTTGTTATTTCATGAGAACCATCAGTCTCTTTGCCTTGGAATTTAGTAAATTCTAAGGAAGATAAATGCGGAGAATTTTGTACATGAACACACCTTCATAAAACTTTTGAAAGACAACAAGAAAATCTTGAAAGCAAAAAGAGAGAAAAGAAGGAAATTCTAAGTCACTTGCTTAAATTACTATCTTAAAAAAGTTGGAGAAATGACAGCAGATTTAAGCCCAAAGCAAGATGAAGTGAATAGTAATAAATGAAATTGAGCACAAGAAAGAGAGAAACTCAGTGAACCTGAAAGCTGGATCTTTAAATGATGAATACAGTCAATTAACTTTTGACAGACTAATCAAGAACGAAAAGGATGCTTTGCTAATACCAAGGATGAAGAAGAGCCAGTCCCACAGACCCTACGGATGTTCAGAGTGAAATAAAGAAGTATTGCTGACCATGCTATGGGCATAAACTTTACAACATACATGCAAGAGGTAAACATGCCAAAATGCCAGAGCTACCACAGCTCACTCAAGAAGTAACCCATCCAATCCAATATGTACCAAATACAGAGAACCTTTCATCAAAAATCTAACTACAAAGAGCTCCAGACCCAGTGGTTTCATTGCCAAATTCTGATTAAGCCAGGAAGAAATGATGCCAGTTGTACGCAGGAGTTATCACTGCCCAAATTATAAGACTGGCTTTAATACCAAAATCAGAGACTAGAAATATGTTTAGATATTGCATATCTGACAAGACTCTTATCTAGAACATATAAATTCTTGAAATTCTATAATAAAGCAGCCCAATGAAATGACAAAAGATGCTGCAATGAAATATGACTCATACAGTTAGAATGGCTAACAGAAAGAAAAATCTCACATTGCCAGATGATGCTGAGGAGGAGGAGTAAATGGAGCTCTGACCTGTTCCTGGTGGGAATGTGAAATACTAGTTTGAAAAGTTTGTTCTTCATAAAGTAAAACATACATTCACTGTATGATCACACAAAACCTGTTGACAAATGTTTATAATAGCACCCTGTTCATTCTATAGTTGTTCAAAAGCTATAAATAATCTTAAATGCCTTTTAACTGGAGAACAGGTAAGAAGTGTATGCCTCTATACAATGGAATACCTCTCCATAATAAAATCACTCAAACAGCAAATCATGTAAGTGAATGAATTTCAAATGTACTTGAATAAAGATAATGAAAGTCTATGTGTTTTTAATTGCATGTATGTCATACTGTGGAAATGGCATGACTATAAGAATGAGGGCATACTAGTCCTTAGTACTAAAGGTTAGAGAGAACTTGACTATAGCAGTGTAGGTGACATGAAGGAATTTTTAAAAGTTTAATGGAACTATCCTAAGTTTATTTTGTGGGGTATTTCCACTGAATAAATTTATTAAAGATCATAGATCTTGTGGGGCTGGCAAGAGAGTTCAGCAGTCTAAAGCACCTTCTTAGGCAAGCCTAGGCAAGTGCACCACATGCCAGGCCAGCCCCACCCCCAGGGTGGGCTGAGCCAGCCACAAAACAATAAAAAAAATCCCTAAAGTGAATTATAATTAAAAATTTATAGAAGCAAATATAATGTATTCCCAATGAGTGAACCACAGGGCAGTGTTTGATATCTTATCATACTTTTTGTTTTTTTAAGAGAAAAGAAAGAAGTCACTTGTTTCCATGAACTAGAAGTGGTTTTCATTTGTCACTAGCTTGAGATGAGTGAAACTTATCAAACAGTATATTTTGTTTCTTTAGTTATTATTCACTTTGACATACCTTTTTGGTTTTTTTCTTTTTTTATTACTTTTAATAAGAAATAACAATATGATAGTTTCAAAACACGTTAGTAGTACATTCACAATAATTGACACATTGCGTATTGTTGTCCTCATAGTAGTTATACAGAGCACAGGGTACAGATGTGATAAATTTTCTAATTGATATTGGAAAGGAAAGAAATAAAAGAAAAAATTTCTTCTCTTTGAAGTAAGAGGAAGTAGTTGTATACATAGTCCAGTGTTCCATAATTGCAATGGGTTACCAGTGAAACTGGCAATGTTGGATGCTGTCGATTTAAGCCTCTTACAGTTTATCATACTAATGTAGCTTTGCCTTTTATGCCTTGTAATTAAGCTTTTCTGCTGGGTGATCAAGGGCAAGTCAAAGCAAGACCTGTATAGAAAAACATTCATCTTTTGTATCTTCTAAGGTCAAATCCCCTCAGAATTCACTTTGGAACCATATATAGTGCTTTGTAGAACTGTTGTCAGTGTCAGCCATTGGAATGAGTTGCGGCCATTGCTTGACCAGTTTGCTCTCTGTGAAAGCCTGAGAGAATGTTTTTTCTCTAGGTAACTCTCCTTAGACACACTATACTTCATCACATTCTAAAGAGAGTTATTAGATTATCAATGATTGATGAAAAATACCTATTTCAAGCTAAGTCTAAGCTGGTTGATATTCAGAAAGACAGTGATTTTAAGCTCAATTACCTGTGTTATAGAGTAATAGTATCATGAAGCTTCTGTGCTGGAGGGTTGAGAGTGTAAGTTAACAGACCAAAAATTGGAGAAAAAGGACTACGAAGATAGTCAACATTTTGACCCTAGCCCTTCAAGGTCAGTGAGGACTCAGGACATAAGAGAACCTGTGCTATAACATCCTATGACTCAGTGGTTTCCCAAATTTTCTGTTCAAGGAAATTATGGGACCTCAGAGGAAAAGGATAAATGACATACCTTTTTGAAAG
>PVKN010044034.1:0-10141 GCA_004027915.1 Capromys pilorides
GTCCATGAGATTGTTCTCTAGATCAACCATTGCTTGTAAGTAGCTTTAAGACTAAAACTATGACTTACCTGAAAATTGCTTGATTCACTTGCTGCCTCTTGTTTCCATATTTTCTCCTCGCATCGGCAGTTGTTTGACAGAAGAATATGCCTACCGGAATGTGTGCATCCTGGAGCATCAGGATTGATCCTGGACCTAGAATATATAGAGAGCCCTTTTAGGGGAAGGGACGGGAAAGGGGGCATTCAGGTTTTGTGTGGCTGAAACGCTTTGCAGCAGTGAGCACATGGGAGGAATGGGATGTCAGACGCATTAACAGAATCATCTAGAGCGGCCCACTTTCTATGCGGAGACTTTTTCAATACCTGGGCTGTTTCTCCCTGCTTAACGTGCTCTGCGCTTTCCACAGTCAGACCCACTGCACGGTTTATGACACAAGTTCCAGGAAGCTTGGGGGACTCTGCCAATAGACACCAGAGACACTAACCTTGTCAAAGGAGAAAAAGATGACATACTTGCAGTACGGCGAGACACGCATCTGCCAAGCCCCTGAAGCAACTCAGGAGCAAGCGGTGTGATGTGATCACACCGATCGCGCAGGCAGATTTCTCTGAGGGTAGCAGCTGCCCATCCTCATTCCTAACAGTGCAGATGAGCAAAGAACTGATTCCAAACACTTTTATGAAACAACAGGTAATAGTGGCAATTACGCTAGGGACATGGGACAAACAACTAGCTGTGTGCACAGGCAAGCACACACCAGGTCACCTCTCACACTGACGCTCCTAAAAATAGCAAGCGTATCAGAGCCGATGAAACTGCTTCAAATAAAGCCTGTTGGTGAATAAAACTCAGCTGTCAAGATGCCACCACCCCCACTGAGCACTACTGCACTCGAAGATCCACTTTGTGACCCCACAAGGTGATGATCTAGCCCAGGATAGCACTTTGCTTCTTGGTCACCAGGCCTTGCTGGGAGCTCAGGCTGTACTCTACCTCAGAGGCCCTCCTGTTAACTCTTGCTATCATACATCTTTCGCAGGGGCTGAATTTATAGTTGTAATGGCTTGATACGCAGCATCCAGTATAATACTTGGCATGAGGTGGGAAAAATTAATCTCTAAGGTGGCCTTTGAATTTGCAACGCAAAGTGTTTGAAGCATTTTGCCATTGGTGAAGTCATTTTTTCCCCCTTAGGACATGGAATTAAAAGATACATAAGAAGCCTTACTGAATCTATTCTCAAATTTTGTCACAGACTGTATATGTGTGTGTGGGGAGTATGTATGTATGTATGTATGTATGTATGTATGTATGTATGTATTTATTTATTTATTTATTTGAGACAGGGTCTCACTATGCAGTTCAGGCTGGCCTTGTGCTCACTTTTATAGCTGCAAGATTGGGCTCAAACTTGCAAAGATCCTCCTGGCTCAACCTCTTGAGTGAGTGCTGGGATTACAGGCATATGTCACCATCCCTGGTTCTGGGGCCACAAGGTAGGCATCCACATCTGGGGCCGAGATGGTGTACCCAGGGATCTGGGGCTGAGACTGCATGGCATGTGGGGCCAGGGATCGAACTCAGGTCCTTATGTTTGCCAGATGGGTGCTTATGCCTCTGAGCTATCTCTCTGGCCCTTGGAGGAATTAATTAGAAACAGAAATATGGATAAGAGGTTTTAGGTTTGGAGTGTCTAGAGCTCTGTAGAGGTCATACATCATTTTCTTCAATTTAGTATACCTATGAGTAGTTGATATTAAAATAGTTTTCAACATGATTGTTCATTGGGATCATTTGCAGAATTTTAAAACTGCGGATGCCTTGGTCCTTGAAATCCTGAAGGACCTGGCCTGAGGTTCAGCTTAGGCAGTGGAGTAGCCTAATCTTCCTAGATGATTCCAATGTGGAGCCAAGGTTGAGAAGTCTTTTCTTTTACAGATGTGCATACTCAATGTTACTGGTGGTGAATCTCAAGTGATCAGATTCTAAATTATTTTCATCTCTTAAATTAGCAACAAAGGGAAACATATCCCATCTTCCTGAAAGTCAGTATGAAGCTCTCATAAACACCACAGTCTGCAGAGTGGGGGCATGGATCCATAGCCTACCTTCCTCTTCTTTTGATGAGTGATATCTCTCTCTCTCTCTCTCTCTCTCTCTCTCTCTCTCTCTCTGTTTTGGGGTTCCCTCTATCCTGCTCATGCCCTTGTCCCATCACTAGATTTAGAAAGGAATATGGAGTGAATTCATTTTAAATCACTATATCTTAGGGTCACAAATGGCATTCTCCTTCCTTGAGGTCTCCCAAAAGCATTTGATCTTAAAGATTATCTCATTAATCAGTGGAGAACAATGGTATAAAATAATATAATACAATGAACTAAGGTTCCTGAAGTTTCTAATTTATTGTTAGTGGTAGTCTCTGCTCTACAGAATATGGTTCCCTCCTCTGGACTGGTGATGGGAGGCCGGGGCCTGCTAAATCTTCTCCTTGGCTTTCAATTTCTTTCCCTCTTAGATAAAGAGTACACCAAGATGCAGCTACCGTAACCTCTCCTCTGCTGCAAGCAATCCAGGTGAGTGACAGAGAAGCAGGCCCTTGTTCAAACTGAGCCAGTTGATCTGAGACCTCAGGCCTCGTCCGCTGCTTGCTTCACAATTCTCACGCACCCTGGGCATAAAACTCCTTTCAAAACATTACCTCTATGAAAAATATATGTAAAAAAGTAAACAACTCAAATGCAAATATGCCTAACATAAACTAATACTTACCACAGCCTAAGCTTTAAAATCTGATTTATTTTCGTCTCCCTGATGTAAGAAACTGAGTGAATAAGATCCAAAAGGTACAATAGATTTTGTGCAAGGGAAAGAAGGGAAGAAACCGCTCAGAAATAAAAGAATAACTGGGATGGTGGGAAGGAGAAAAGAAGGATAGATAAGATGATTGTACTCCTAATTTCTATTCATTGAAAGGCACAGCTAGTGTTTGCATTCTACCAATCTTAGATGCTTATATCTGGTAACCTTACACGCCTATTTTTGGTAATCTGAGAAACTACTTTGAAGACAATGTGCAATATAATAACCATTGAACAGAACTATCATCTTGTTCTGAAATTCTGTATCATTTTTGTTTTTTATTATCCTCTTTAAAAAAAGAGATTGAGTCCAGGTGGGTTGGTGTGTGTCTATAATCCTAGCACTTGGGAGGGAGAAAACAGGAGGATCACTATGAGTCATAGCTGCGTAGTGAGACCCTGAATGAAAAATAAAAAAATAAAAATATCAGCTAAGTATAATTCTTACATCAGCTGCATGTTTTAGACTTCGTTATTATTATTATTATTATTATTATTTTATTTTTATTTTTATTTTTTACATTTAGCAAAGGGTCTACAGGGTCTCACTATGTAGACTGGACTCACAGTGATCTGCCTTTGTTCAGCCTCCCAAGAGCTGGAATTATAGGCATGGGCCACCACGCCCAGTCTCAATCATTGTCTCAGTGTGTCCTGGGGGCAGGACCAGCACAGCAGGCTGGGGACTGAACCCTGGCTGTGCCTGCCTAAGCAGATGCTTTAACCCACTGAACTATTTGGCTGGCTGTTAGACTTTGTTATTGTTCACACTTTACAGATGGCTAAGCTGATACATAGAGGCATTAAATACTTGTAATACAGCATAGCATTAAGCCCATAGTTACTGATGCTCTGGTTTCCCTTGGACAATGAGACTTCTGTGTGAACACTCTTAACCACATGCTGGCCACAAGAATCAGTAAAGGTCCACTCATGTGTTACACCCAAAGATGAAATCACAGGGCATTGGCTTGGCTCTGGCATTCTTTATGATGATGCTAGCAGATGAGACAAGGTACACCCAGGGTGGTATGGCCATAGACTATGATAACACTGGTGAAGGGAGGAGAGATCCATGTGTACTTCTAAAGTTAAGCATCCTGAAGAGAATGTGGTCCTTATGTACTATAATGGAATACTACTCAGATATAAAGAAAGATTGCAGACAAATGTGGGAAGATATAACATTGAGTGAACTAAATCAGACACACAGCTTAAAATTGTAGGGTGTCTCTCTTTTGAGTAAGGCTAGGTGCAAATAGAGAGATTACAGAAAGAGAAAAGGGGATGAATTTCTGAAAATGGTAAGTTGCCCAAGACAACAAATGTGAGGGTGAGGCGGTGTAGAAGGGGAAATGAGTAGAATAAAGACATACCACTTATAGTAATCTCAGTGGATATAACATTATATGCCAAACATGAGCTAAGATTAATAACATAATAAAAATGAAAATGGAGAAAGGAGAACTAGAGGAGGGAGAGAGGAGAGATACAGAAGGTGATTAAAGAAGAGGAACCTGGGCCGGGGAGTTAGCTCAGTGGTTTAAGCACCTTCCTGGCAAGCATAGGGACCTGGGTTCGATCCTTAACACCACATGCTGTGCTGGTCCTACCCCAGCCACTGAAACTGGGCATAGGGGCACATGCCTGTAATCCCAGCTCTGGGGAGGCTGAAGCAGGAGGATTGCTATGAGTCTAATTTGCCCAGTGAGAACCCATACCAAATACATAAAATTTAAAAGAGAAAATAAAAAGAAAAGGAACCAAGGGGTATTATGCACAGGTCCCCACTGCCTAGGAGAACTGGGCTGCACATGTACTGCAAAAATAAGTTAGGGATCTTGAAGGAGTGGATTTGAATTGTGTCCTGGTCTGAGAGAGATTTAACTGACTATCCTATAAAATAGATATTATACAGACCGTATAATTGAGGCAACGGGAAGTAATGTGATTTTCCCAAGTTCCAATAATAAGTGACTGGGCTCTAGACTGAAAATATTGCTGCCTCTGAATGCCAACTGTGCTTAAAAATGTGGGCCTCCGTCATTGTGAACTGAAGTGGGGGCAGCAGCAGGGCACAACAGAGAGAAATCTCAGCTTGTAGGGGGCACAACCAGGTTCACACTCATTTTGCTAGTTACAGGATTTCGAGTTTTATTTGTAATATGGATAATAATTATTGCTTCTCCAAAGTGCTTGTTAAAGTTGAAGATATGTCCACTAAGTTGGCAAAATGCTAAGTCTGATAACAGTAAGTTTTGGGAAGAATGTAGAACAATATGAATGCTCACTATTCACTATTGCAAACTGGCACAGCCTTGAGAAGTATTGGATACTGCCTTACTATGCTGAGTACACATTTACCTATAACCTAGAAATCATATACTTAGAGAAAAAAGTTATATATATATATATATATATATATATATATATACATTACCATACATGTACAAGAATGTTTGTAGTAGAATTATGGATAATAACCCCAAATGGAAACAAACCAGATAGAGATATCAACTGTGGACCATTTGAACATGGAGTATGATAAATGATGAAAGTGAATGAGTTTATCCACGTACAAGGCCACTAAATTTTAACTCCATTGTTTAGTGAAAAAAAAAAATCAACTCTCAGGACAATAAAAATAGCATGACACCATTTTTTGCAAAGGAATAAAACAAGCAAATTAAAAATATATTTCTTAGAAACAGAGTCATGTGAGGTTAAATTATTTTTGAATAGCAAAGGAAGAACAAACCCAAAATTCAGAAAGCAGTTGCTTCTCCCTGCAGTAGGGTGTTCATAGGTGTGTTTGTGTGTAGGATGGAGCTTTAACCTTATTAATGATCTAGTTCTTGTATTAGGTTATAGCTATCACACTTTAAGAAAATTGTGTTGCATATCATCTTTGTGTAGGCATCTGGTGTTAGTTACACAGTATTCACTGAACTGCCCCATTTAGGGTAGCTACATTTCTGAGGAATTCTTCTCCTGTTTAGCCTGTTTCAGCATCTTGTCCAGAAGCAGATGTCAAGAGTAGATGTTCAGGGAAGATTTAGCAAATAAATTATAGTAGTTAGCTAAAAAACTTAAAAGATGTCATATGTATGAATGAAGTGCTTCACAAATGAAAAATGCTATACATACAATGACCATTATGTTAAAGGGGAAAAGTGTCCATGAAATGATCTGGTTCTCATCCTCTCAGGGAAGAATAGCCCTTTTTTTTTTTGCAGAACTGGGGATCAAACTCAGGACCTCGCACTTTGCAGACAGGCTCTTGTGCCCCTGAACTATCTCCCTGGCCCCTAGGAATGGCTTTTTGCTGGTGCTGTCAGGATGCGTGGCTGCCCTTCCTGTCCGAGCCCTGTAAGGCTGCATCTGTGCCCCAAACCTGCTGGCTTCAGGGTGCTTCCCAAAGACAGAGGGATTCCCGACATATTTCTTCTTTAGGGTTTCAGAGTGGCTGTTTGCGTTGGTAGAAGCTGGGAGTGCCTCCAGTGCAGGCCATCCTTGTCAGTTTGAAATACTGAAAATGATGAGGAGAAAAGAAACAGGCTCTCTTCTTCAAAAACCCTTTTCTGCATTCCCTTGGGAAAAACCTAAGGTGGCTGTTAACACTATCAATATTTTTAGAGACCAGGAGGGAAAATCCAAATGCACAGTGTGCAGAGGAAATGGCCTGGGTCTCAAGTCACCCGAGTGCCCCAACTTGGTCTTTCTGCTACTCCTACAAAGCACTGTAAGAAATGGCCCTGGATCTTTTCAGTAATAGCTCATCCTTTCAAACATTCGTTTTATGTCCCTTACTTACATTTGAGCTGCATTTTCAATTTCATCTTTTATTTCTGGTTATTCCTTTGCTTGTGTGTCTAGGCGACATTCCTCTCTCAAAAATAAAAAGGAAAAACCAAGACAGAAATTCTTCATATAATTATCAAATTAGGGCTTATTGTGTGGTATGTCTTTTACAACTCTACTGTATTTCCCTTCCTCAAAACAGAGGCAGCTCTGAAGCACAGTTGTGAGCCTGTTCACACCACCCAGATATCAAATTGACTTGCTAATGGTAACTCTTACTTGGTATCCATGGGTTACTGTGTCATGTGATTTGACATCAAGTACAGACAGTGCTGATTAGGAGCATCCAGCTCTGTCCAACTCCGTGCATCACTGAACCATCTGGTCATTTATTCACTAATAAGCCCCTAATGGCCCAAATATTCACCGGCCTGTCATTGTGACATGGCATAAAATGCCTACATCTTTCAACTCGCTTTGACATGTTGCTTGTTTCACATCAAAACCCGTCATTTACAGGAAAAGAGCTCAGAGGGGTAAAAACTTGACCTAATCTACAGTGTTAACACAAAGACAGAGGCTTGGTTATCTAGTAGCCTGACTGAAAGCATGTAAATGGGCAGGAATTCATTTTGTACATTTTTTTTCCATTCTCATTTTACAACATTCTTTAAGTTTGGTATCATCCCTAATATGGGATTTTATGTGGGCTCTGTGTTGAAATACCTATCCTGTATCTGTTTAAATAGTAAAGAGTGCTTTAAGAGGAAAAGGCTTCCTGGAGACATGGTGCCTGCCTGTTTACATTTAAATGTGTAGGAAAAAAATACAACATGGATCCAAAGAGCTTCTCTATGCAGTTCTCAGAGGACCCTTTACCATTTGTTATATTAACCCTCTCTTATTCTCTCTGCTTTTTCAGCTACATGTGCTTTTTCCTCCTCATTATACTAGCATGTTATAACAATTTGGGATTATTCAAGATTGGGGCATTTGGCGTTATCAGGAGAACTATAATGAAAGGTTGGAAGTTTCTGTTTCCATTTACAATCTCTAGGAAAGACAGGCCAAAACTCTGCAAGTAGCCATATTGGTATAAACAGAATTAAAACATTAAAAACTGGAGGGGAATAAAACGGACCAAAGAGCAGCAATCCGTCACATTCAGTGCTGTGGGTCCTTAAGTGGAATTAAAACATCGTAACTGAGGGTCATTAACTGATTTTAGATGGTTCCAATTTATAGACATTATTAAAATGGTCATTGTTCTTTAAAAAAAAGCTCTCTTCCATTTGTCTCCTTTAATTCATTTAATACAGTTCATATAAAAAGTTTCTAAAAACTGCGTGCTGCCGTACTGTAGGCTGGGAATATCATTTTCCAGCTGACTTTCCCTACGGTTCACCGAGGCCCAGTTCTCCACCTCCCTCTCATCACCAGACTAAGAGGACACGTATGCCTTTCTGAGGATTCCAAGTCCAGAGTCCAGTGGAAATCGAGGAGGTGCTGGGGTGCTGCAGATGGCAGAGCCAGGGCTTTTCAATTTAGCATAAAAGATGGCAGAGGTTCCCGGATGTACGTCTAGCTGGCTGACTGACTCCCTTGTGCCTGTGGGCAGCCAGATGCAGGCAGCGCTGCTATTCTGGTGAGGCCTGTGTGCGAGCCGGGCCAGAGGACACAGAGTTGAGCCCAAACCACCAGCACTTTTGTCCTTCTTGTTGCTTCCGGTGGGCTGAAGCTACAACCAGTGCTTCTCTAGGTGAGATGGAGGTGAAGTTCACAAAGGCGTCTCCCCTGAGTCAAAACCCACCCTGGTTTGCTGATTTATTTTATTTTATTTTTTTAAAAAAAGAGCTGTGCTTTGCTTCAATGCTGGCTTGAAAACAAAAACAAAAACAAAAACAGTTTCTATCTATCTCAGAGGCAGATTTTTTTTTATGTATTTAGCACAGGGTCTACAGGGTCTCACTACATAGATTGAACTGATATTGATCCTCCTCCTGTTTTCAGTCTCCCAAGTGCTGGGATTACAGGTGCGAGCCACCACAGTCAGTCTTAGTTGCTGTCTCAGCGTGCCCGAGGGGCGAGGCCAGCACAGCACGCTGAGTATCAAACCCAGTCTCCACACCTGCTGCTGTGCTATCAGGCTGGCCCTTCAGAAGCAGCTTTACACATTTTTTTTCACCACTAAAAAAAGTCTTCCATGTTGGTCATTATTGTCCTTGTCCTTTCGGGATCACTCCTTTGCCATTTTTAGGTGCATGAAAGTTCAGCACAAATATCACTCATTCTTAACCTTTCCACAAGGTGAGTAAATCCTTGTCTCTTTTCTACACTGTGAAGCTGAAGAGAAATTAGAAAATCTCTTGTTTCTTTGAGAACTGATATTCCTGATTTCTAGGATACTCCCCATTAAAAATATTTCTTCCTGTCATGCCTTTAATCAACCCAGAGGAAACAAAGCTGCATTCCTTAACATTTTCTTGAGAAAATTTACACTTATTTTCTCACTCATTCAGTAGAGAGACATTAAGCTGAGCATGTGGTAGTGTTCTAGACACATGATATGAAAAGATGATTAAGATATTGCTCCCAAAGGAACTTCAAAGTCTTTACAAAATGTAGGGTTTGGGGACAGAAGACAAGAAATCAACAAATGAGGAAATTGGTAAAAGAAAAGTTGGGAATTATAAAGGTTTGGTAATACAAAACAGTGAAAAAATGAAAGTTAGAGGTAGTATAGAAATACCGAACAATAAATAGGGTGCCTGTGTATTGTAGTTACCATGAAAACGATAACTAGACTACACTATCAGGTCCCTTTATCTTTCTCTAATACAAAAAATCTACCATATGAGACAACCATTTCCCACGTCCCCTCTCTTCCTCATTTACATGTACTTTTCACACTATTAGTATAGAAAAAGTGCATCCAAAGTATAAAAGTGGCCTAGTGTGTAAAGAGAGAGAGATAGAGAGAAGAGAGGGAAGAGGAGGAAGAGAAGGAGGGAGAAGAGAAATAGCAACAAAAGTAGAGAGGGAGGGAAGGAAGACTTGGAGGAATTCCTAGACTCCCATTCTCCAAAGCCTCTAAATTTGATGCTTACAAATCCCTGATTTGTACAGTGATCCATGGCCTTCCCACCAAGAGCTCAACTGCCCAGTCTTATGCTGTGCCCACCAGGACATGAAGAACCCTGACATGGCAAGCTGTGCGCTCCCTGCTTTCTCATGGTATGCACACGGCACCTCTCCCTAAGTCATTTAATATTTATGATTATCTTCATTTGTTTTCACTATGTCTTCTTCTTAGGGTATCTTTGTATTTTCCAACATGGCTTTTTGGTACTGCGATCAGTGATGGGATCCTCAGTAGTTTTGTCCATGGCTTTGTTTTTCCAGCTGGAGGCAAAGCCATTCATTTCTGAGATTCCCGGGTTCATTTTGGTGATTCCAAGATCCTGAAGTGATTGTGA